>JADBJO010013787.1:47500-50877 GCA_016801955.1 Conus betulinus
TGGCATGATGGAAGGCGGCGCCCATCCATTCCTTTCACTGCCTTTAACCTTCTCTGAATTGAATCAGGAATTATATTGGTGCTGGGTGGACAGAGAGGGTTTTCAAGCGAAAAAATCCGACCCCAAGAAAGTGAAACATCTGAAGTTTCTCCTTTTTATCAAAAAAGTATGACAGAAAAAAAAAAAAACCCACTGAAAACACACAAAAAAAAAAAAAAAAAAGTGGGACAGCGATGAAAACATTAAATTTCATGATTTACAAATGTATACAATTACTGAGCGTTTTTTTTCTATCATGAACCCAGGAATAGCAAGGTTCAGGAACCTTACCTATCCTGGATTGCGAATCAAAAGACTGGGCAATTGAGAACAAAGACAAGATAGCCTAGATCGCGAGTTGGACCAACTAGATTTTCGACTTCAAAAAGTTCGTCAAGTAAGATCGGCCTTGTCTGACATTGTTGTCGCCTTATAGTGTTGCCTGGTATGAACATTAGCATGCAGCTTCTGGGTAAATACATATGAGGTGATCAGAAATGACTTAGTTACATGGGTGAAAAAAAGATGTGTTCAAAGCGGACTTCGCTGTTGGAATTGTGCGGTGCATCACTGGCGTTCCACGTAAAGTGGGTCACACTACGCTAAGCGTTGGCCTGCTTGTGCTTGTCTTTGCTCTCTGTGATGTCAACTTGAAGTCCTGCCTGCGTCAGAGTTTACTCAGTGGTGATGTACAGTTGATTAAACCTAGGACCGGCCCTCAGCGAACAGATAGTAGACTCACAATTAAGCAATGCAGACCAAAACACAGTACACAGCACCGCCTCACTTTCAAACAACACCGTAACCAGTGTTTTCCTGTCAACGCAACAACAACGGAGCGATCAGAGATGGCTCCTACGATCGGACAGCGACCAATAGAGAACAAGTCAAACAAACAGGGGACGAAACTGATGACTGCTGTGATTGCATGGAGAAGGATCATATAACCATAGCAGACACAGTAACATATACATGACTTTAAGCCATTGAGCGACTGACATATGACCGTATAGGGAACAGGGTACAGACAAAACCAACTGACTGACAGGATTACTGGAGTGAACAAAGAACTGAGAACAGTGAAGACTGGACGCTGATAAGTTTGACCTTTTCCTGTAGAGACAATCTGCGTATGTTGGCCTCTCTCACCATGAGAGTCACGAAATCTCCGATGTTTGTGCCAATGCAGTTGTTGATATTTTCAATCGCTTTGATAATCTACAAGACTGTCTCATGTGCCATGCACTTTATGATATGTGAAATAGCTTTGATGTGGTAACGCAGCTGTTGATGTGTTAAATAGCGTTGGCAGTCCTAAAGCATAGTTCGTGTGCCAGTGCAGTTGCTGATGTTGTAACAGCATTGACAGCCATAAAACATGATATCATGTACCAATGCAGTTGCAGTTGCTGATGCTTTAAATAGAATTAGCAGCTGATGTTTTAAAAAGGATTAGCAGTCTTCAAACGTGTTTTCTTGAAGTGATAGTAGCATGTAGTGTTTTTCGAGCTAGGCATTACTGGAAAATAAGAACTCTGTTGCATGTCGTTGTCGGATGACAGATTTATTGTAAAGTCTAATGCAATATTCGTTACAGATCCATGTAATGTTAGACAAGAAAGTTAGAGGGCTGCGTTTGGTCGCTTTGTTTGCAAGAAGGCCACAAACTCGGAGTCGAAATCTTGAGAAGCTGTCTCTATGCCACTTATTAGTAACACATGACAAATATTTTTCAGACTCAAAGACATTTTTTAAAGAATGAAACCATCTATATTTATCATTATCCTCCAACTCAGAATGCCAGTTCTGATTAAAGCAGGAAATAAGCGTATCTTTCACTCTCGAATAAAAGCATTTCACACCCAACACCTTGACACAGCCAAACTATGCCATACCCCATTTTCCATCAAAACTTTTTGTACTTTTGATGCCCAATTAAAGTGACCAGATTCATGCTGCCTTAACAGCATTTCATAAGCCTGTCTACATATTCTTGACATGGGCAGTGACACGAGTTTTAACCAATACTTGATACACTTTATTGATGTTCTAAGATACAGTGGGTATCTTCTGGTTTCCCAAACATCAGATTGTTTGAAGCATGCAGGGGGACATTTAGGAATCTTTTTTATAGCAAAGGTGTGTACAGTTTCGATTTGTCTACAATCATTTTCTAGACCCCAGACTTCAGCTGCATATGTTAAGATATGTCCCCCTTTCCTAAAAATCATTACGTTTAACAGTTCAATGTTAACAGTTAAAGCCAAACGGTCAGCTCTCTTTTTAAACAGTTCAGTTGATTCTGAAGTCCAATGGCAGTATCAGACAACAGAACAACATCATCCGCAAATAACAATAGAAATATTTCAGTAGCACTAGGGATTAACTGAATACCATGTTTTCCGCATTTTTGACAAATCAGTAGCCAGTTCATTTATAAAGAAAGAAAATAATTGGGGACTCAGCAGACAGCCTTGTTTTCACACCTCTAGGACATTCAAAGCAAGCAGAATAATTACACTTGCCACGCACACACATGCCAAAACATTATCGTATATGCTTCTAAGGGCATTATACAGTTTACCTTTTACACCACTTTTCCTCATAATCGCCCAAAGCACATTTCTGTTTACTGAATCAAATGCCTTTCTAAAATCGACAAAAGCAACATATAGTTTAGTTTTTTTCTGCAAAAACTTTTCAACAATTGCATACAAAGTGAAATTATGATCGACAGTACTGTACCCTGCTCTAAAACCTGCTTGCTCTTCAATGATCTTGCTTTCTTGATCTGCCCATTTTGTTATTCTTTTATTTAGTATCTGTGTATAAACTTTACTAACACACTTGTTTAGGGCAATACCACGATAATTGTCTGGCTGGTTTACGTCTCCCTTCTTATGCAAAGGTACAATAATAGATTTAGACCATTCAATAGGAAAGACTCCCATATCAAACAGTTTATTAAAGTAAACAACGAGGAAATCACAACTGAGGACACCAGCATGTTTTTAACATTTCACTAACGATTTTGTCTGGCCCTGCGCTTTTCCCGGCTTTGAGTTTACCTATACTGGCGACAACCTCCTGCCTGGAAATAGGGCTATTAAAACATTATGTCTGATGTGTTATCATTAGTGTCTCCGTGACATCATTTCCCCAGTCTGTTCCTCGCAATTTGTTTCATTGAATACACTCTTAACATAAGTTCTTGCTTTCATGGTATATTTCTTTAAATATTTAAGCGTTAAAGAGTCCTTAAATATGTCTTAATTTGTCTTTTTACCTCTCACATTCGTCTCAAAACCAGGGCTTCGTTTTGCCTGTCTACTTTCTGA
>JADBJO010013788.1:0-20000 GCA_016801955.1 Conus betulinus
AAAAATATGGACAGCTATCTTATAGGTTTTCCTAGTTCCTTTTTTTGCAGTTATTCCCTCTGTCTATATCCATCTGTCCTGCTGCCTCTCTGTCTTATCTATCCATGTAATCTATCGGTGAATGTCATTATCTATCTATCTATCCTGTGTGTGGGTGTGTATGTGTGTGTGTGTGTGTGTGTGTGTGTGTGTGTGTGTGTGGTGTGTGTGTGTGTGTGTGTATGTGTTTAAGTTTATGTGTGAGGAATTAGGTAGGTAGGTAGGTAGGTAGGTAGGTAGGTAGGTAGGTAGGTAGGTAGGGTGGGTACATAGGTAGGTAGGAAGAGAGATAGAGGGATGGATGGATCGGTGATGGACAGATGAGTGAAAGTATAGACGGATGGATTGATGGATGGATGGGTGCATGGATGGATGGATCGATAGATAGATAGATAGATAGATAGATAGATAGATAGATAGATAGATAGATATAATAATAGATAGATAGATGGATATGAGATGGATAGATGGATAGATAGATAGATGAGATGTCATTATCTATCTATCTATCCATGTGTGTGTGTGTGTGTGTGTGTGTGTGTGTGTGTGTGTGTGTGTGTGTGTGTGTGTGTGTGTTTGTGTTTGAGTTTGTGTGAGGGAATTAGGTAGGAAGGTAGGTAGGTAGGTAGGTAGGTAGGTAGGTAGGTAGGTGGGTACATAGGTAGGTAGGAAGAGAGATAGAGGGATGGATGGATCGGTGGATGGACAGATGAGTGAAAGTATAGACGGATGGATTGATGGATGGATGGGTGCATGGATGGATGGATCGATTGATAGATAGATAGATAGATAGATAGATAGATAGATAGATAGATAGATAGATGGATAAATAGATAGATAGATAGATGGATAGGTGGATAATAGATAGATAGATAAATAGATAGATGGATGGATAGACAGACAGATAGATAGATAGACGGGTGGAGAGAAAGATAAAGAAAAATGAGAGAGATAGACAGACAGACAGATAGACAGAAGGACAAAAAGGTAGGCAGAGCTTGCCAGTGTGTCATGCAGAGACACTGTGAGTATCTCCACGGAAAACCATTCCTTCTACAGTGAAAGTGGTCTGCAGATGATGGAACAATCTACCACTAATCAACAACAACGCACGCCCAAAACAAAAACTTTTGTTTCTAGATAATTTCCAATTGAAAGACACTACAGAAATCACAGGGAACCGAAACACACACTGGCGTTCCTTAAAATAAAAAAAGAGAGAAATCAATGTAAACGCTTAAATCCCGTGTGAACCAGCATTTAACAGGCAATGCGAACCAGGGCAAACTTCTTTCCTGCAAATATGTCTTCTTCAGAAGTAAACAACAACAACAACAACACAAAAAACCAAACAAACAAAAAGCAGATATAAGAATTGCAGAAAGCGGTACTCGTCTGATATCGGTTTTCAGCTGTAAACCATCTAGGCAATGCTGTCTTTGTTGCATACATGCTTTGTGTAATTGCTAGTTGTGACTGTAACAATTAAAGATTTTTTACTTATTGTGGTCACACGCTGATACGAATATTGAAGTTAAACATAAATGTGACACAAGTGCTCTGTACAAATGTGTGCAAATGCAAGATATCCTACCTGACATCCCAGTTGACTGACCTTGTCAAAGTTTGTGAGACCGACAGTATTTGAAGTGTCCAACAAGAACACGATGTCAGCTGGCTGTGTACCGCATCCTGTTTAAAGATACAAAGGCAAATACATACATGAATACATATCATTGCGCACGCAGGCGCGCGCACACACACACACACACACACACACACACACACACACACACACACACAGAGACCGACACATACACACATGTGCACACGTGCACACACACACACACACACACACACACACACACACACACACACACACACACACACACACACACATACACACACACACACACACACACACACACACACACACGAAGACATCGTACGCCGCCATCAGTTGTTATCTCCTTAACTGAATCAGTGCATATATAGGGACTGAATGGAAAAGAAAGTAAAATCACCATGAAGCAGGCAAGACAAAAAAATGAGTTATCAATGCAGTGAGAAATATAGACATAGTGTGATAATTGGTGACAGCGGCAGAGATTCCTGAGAAGAAAAAAAGTCAGGAACAGAAAAATTGGACGCACGGAGTGTTTTATTTCAGAGGTTTTAAAAGTCAAGAATCATAATTAGAAACATAAATCATGTACACAATACTTTGAGCTGTGATGTGTGCGCACGCGCGCGCGCGCGCGCGCGCGCGCGCGCGCGTGCGTGCGCGCGCGTGCGTGCGTGCGTGTGTGTGTGTGTGTGTGTGTGTGTGTGTGTGTGTGTGTGTGACGATAGATAGATAGATAGATAGATAGATAGATAGATAGATAGATAGATAGATAGATAGACAGACAGGCAGACAGACAGAGAGACAGACTGAGACAGACAGACAGAAACAGAGACAGTGAGAGAGATAGTAAATGAAGCAGACGAGTTATATCTACACAAGTGGCATTCCCACTCCTCCCCTCCTATTCCCTCCCTTTCCTATTCCCTCCCCCCCCCCCCCCAAAAAAAAAAAAAAAAAAAAAAAAAAAAAAAAAAAAAAAACAACACGCAACACTCACACACACACACACACACACACACACACACACACACACACACACACAGCGTACGCACACACACTTTCACGTGAGTAAGAGATAAAAGACACTAAGAAGTTCAATTCACACACACACACACACACACACACCACACACACACACACACACACACACAGCGTACGCGCACGCACTTTCACGTGAGTAAGAGATAAAGATACTAAGAAGTTCAGTTTCATTTTTTTTTTTAATTCTTCAGCATATTTTTGCCATTCCAAGCTACTTTAGGATAGCAACAAAATAAATGAAATACTAGACACGGAGATTACGTTGACTGACCTGTTACTCATAGTCTGGTCATGAAACGAGTTGTGACAAGATTATTTGAAATCACACGCGAAGTAAAAAATGGTGGGGTACAGTTCCCTTCTCTCTCTCTCTCTCTCTCTCTCTCTCTCTCTCTCTCTCTCTCTCTCTCTCTCTCTCTCTCTCTCTCTCTCTCTCTCTCTCTCTCTCTCTCCACAGTGCTGGTTTTGATCAAGAATACAGTGTGGCTTAACATTCGCGACGTAAATTAAGCAGAACGTTTCTGAAAATACTGGCTAGAAATAAAAGAGCATTGTTCTGTATTGCAAGAAGTTGTGCAAAGATCTGAATACACGAAAACAGAAAGAATACAAGGATTCTTAATTGAATGATCTTATGTCCTCAGTCCAAAGGCAGTAGTTATTCTGGAAAACTGTACACGAGATCTCAAAAAAGGTATTACAATATCCACGTATCATTCCAGTGCGAGAATGGCTCTCACATTCTAAATGTTTGTTCGAAAAGCATGACCAAGTGTTCACAGTGACCAATGACGCGATAAATGGCGAAGGATATATACATGATACACCAATATTCAGAGACGAAATATTACTAGCTAATGAAAATTAAAAAAACAAAACAAAACGGAATAATGTATGCATGCATGACTTTGTATATCCATGCATGTATATATGTATGTGTGTATACGTGTGTGTATGCATGTGTGTATGTATGTATGTATGTATGTATGTATGTATGTATGTATGTATGTATGTATGTGTGTATGTATGTATGTATGTGTGTGTGTATATATGCATGCGTGTAGATAGGCGTGTATGTATGTGTGCATCAATGGGTGGATAAACGAAAAATGGAAGGATGAATTCATTCAGGTATGTAATGTACATGGTCGCATACATCGATTGATAGATCTTTCCTTTCGACAGGCAACAGAGACTACAATCAGCCTCAAAACGGTTAATGATGCGTTAATAACCCCAATAAATACCGCTTTTAATAGCCTTCCCCCGTAATTAAACCCACACGCATGCAGAAGTAAACCTACACCTACAAAGAGGTTACGATGGCCATTGCATATTCAAGTCAACAGATGCCTCAGACATATGAAGAGCTGTCGTAAAGAGGGCCAATTGAAAATATTACCCGACTCAATCTAAATAATGCCCCTCCTCTCCTCTCTCCTCTCTCTCTCTCTCTCTCTCTCTCTCTCTCTGTTTTGTGTGTGTGTGTGTGTGTGTGTGTGTGGGGGGGGGGGGGGGGTCAAGGTCAATGCAAGCTATCATGGCGACGTGTTTTGGTTTCAGTCTCGCGAAAAAGTCAATTTTGGGACTCTTCTACCAATATGAGTGACATTACAGTGTTCCACCATCATGCTAGTGAGTGAGCAACAGTATCGGCAAGTGACGGGCAGGTTTGTTTCCGTTCAGAGTGCCATTTTACGCCGTAAATCCTCGGTTGTTAGACCCATAGACGTGCTGTTTCTCTTGAAAGGATGTGGTACAATGGAAAGACACTTTTGTGTGTCTGATGATAGACTGTGCAATGTACTCTTCTAAAACTGCAGTGTTCCAGCGTTCAGTGGGCCCAGTTTACTGTCGTGCACGTTTCAGTGTACTGACTGCTGTGGTGCTGATTTTTATGTCCTGCTATCTGCTGGCTTGTGGGGACTTGGAGTCCAATCCTGGCCCCGGCCCAAAAACTGAAGATGACCGTCAGACAGAAGACACTGTGCAGACCGGAGTGAAGGGGGGAAAGAGGAGTGAGATGAGATGCTGACCTGTCCAAGCAGAAAGCAGCAGCACCGGACCTACAGGAGTTCATGAGAGGGATTCTGGAAATGCAAGCCTGCGTACGAAGAACAGAGGAAAAGCAGGCTAAACAATCTGAACAGATTAGCTCAGCTATGATGGCCTGAAGACATCCTTAACGGATCAGATTGCCGGCATAGATCAGAAACATGGGCAGCTCCAAGACGAAGTTATTGACCTCAGATCTAGGTGCGACAGGCTTCAAGTGGAAAACGAGTGTTTACGTGAAGAGATAAAGGTCATGTGTGAAAGCGTGACTATCTTGAAAACGCAGTAGGCGTAATAACCCTGCTCTTCTTTGGGCTAGAGGAAACACAGGACAGGGAGAGGTGGGATGAGTGTGAACGGCAGGTCAAGGCAGTGGTCAGTGAGGGGATGGAGATCACAGAAGACATCCACATTGAAGAGCCCACCGAACTCACAATGACAAGGCTGCTGTCATACAAATAAAAATCCTAATCCTGAAAAGCGCCCGCAATCTGAAATCATCAGGGAAATTCAGTGAAGTGTATGTCAGGGAAGACTTTTCTGCCAATGTGCACGAGAAACGCCAAGGACTGAGAAGCAAAGCAAAGAGTTGTATGAGGCGGGTAGAAGCCCAAGCTCAGATTTGACAAGCTTTCACCAGAGATGGCATCTTCACCTTCGATGTGGAAGAAAGAAAAGTAAAGCAATGAAGAAAATCTCTGCTTGGCATCTTGAGGAGGAAGACAGTGGTGAGGGAAATCCCAGCCAGAAGACGGTTACAAACATACAAGCGGACGCGGCATCACTTGACGATCCTGAGCCGGAAGGATTCAGCGGATCGCGAACGGACTTCCAACCCCTGCCCCCCACCCAACAGCACGGACCAAGATTTCGGCATTGCCACATCTTCGCAGCCAAGTTATTTGCTGCACACGTCGGAGTACCCAGATATGAATCGTACCAGTGTAAGGCAACTGAACCGTGACGGCGCGAGGCCAACCCCGATACGTCACAATCCAGTGCTCGGGGCGCACGGAGGGACAGCACTGCTCTCGTGACGTCAGCAGCAAGTAGCCCTGTGACCACGCGGCAAAAGCACGTGCCTCTTCAGTGAGCCAGCCTGAACAATCGACACAGACACACATACTGCAACAGTGGGTCAGATCGGGAAACAGGGGGCAGGCACAAACAGAGAGGGGGAGAGGCGGTAGGGGGGATGGCCAGTTTTAGAGGGGGGAGAGGGGAAAACGCAAACATAATGAAATAGGGCTGTGGCCAAAGCCTTAACAAACTAAATATATGCACGTGGAACTGCAACGGTGGTGGTTTCAGAAACTTGGTGTTAAAGATGTGGTTCAATCACTTCTAACATTTGACATATTTTCACTAAATGAGACATTTGTGGCTACGAACGAGTACCATTATACTGCGTTCCTAGGTTATAATGTGTACGTTTCTAAAGCCGTGAAAATATCAGCGAATTCTAGAAATTCGGGTGGTGTGATGGTGTTTGTACGTAAGATTTTGTCAAAACTCGTTCGAAGAATTGATATTAAGTATAAACACTTGGTGGTTTTCGAACTAGACAAATCGTTATTTTGCGCGAATAAAAACGTGTTTTTGGTTTGTCTATATATCCACCCGTATGACAGTAAATACTGGAACTTTGCGGAACACGGTAATGGTATTGATGTGTTAGAGCAGTGCATTCTTGATTTATATGATTTGTCGGAAGATTTTTTGTAACGTGCATTTACAATCAAACATCTTTGCATCACTTGTTTTCAAAGAGTGTAAAGCATGATTTCTTTGTCCTGTAACTAAAGCTAACACATGCAAGTTTTCAAAGTCAGTTCTGTCAAAGTCAACTGATTGATGGGAGATAAGCAATCTAAATAATTAAGTACAGTATTTACATCCCAAGTGTCCTTATATTTAGGTAAGGTTATGAAAATTATAAAGATCACTTTACAAACATGATGTGTTCATCTGACGCTACTAGTTTTTCTAACAATGCTCTGTTAAAACCCCTTTCTTTCGTTTTCAAAAGTTGTTTGTATTCCCGCCTAGCATTACAGTACAAAACTCGATCCGTTGAAAGTTTACTACGATTTGACTTACTTAGTAATCTGCTAGCATTCCTTTTACTTTGGCGACACTCAGTGTCATACCAATCATCACATTCCCTACGACTATTTACATTTATCCGCCTTGTCATACATTTTGCAGCATCTTTTAAACAAGAATTAAAAGTACTGAGTGTGTCATTTACATTTACATCAATTACTCTGATAGCCATTTCGACTCTCTGCTAGATCTCAGATGAACACATCTTGTTTTGTAAAGTGATCTTTATAATTTTCATTCCCAACAAACTTTTCCACAAAATTGTTAATATTCTTGTCTCTGGGTTGATTTAATCGATTATTGTTAACACTAATGGTCAAAACAATAGGCATATGATCAGACAATACGTTCATATACACGAAGTACACAGACGTCAGAAATACTAGCAAACATATTCCCTGACATAAAAAAAAATAATCATCAACACTATTTCCACTTTCAGATACGTACGTGTAGCGACCTTCCTGGTCGCCCTCACACATACCATTCAAAATACATGCGTATAGACTTGTACACATATCAAGCAACATTCTGCCATAATTATTAAGTTTTTTTTTTTATCTTCAGAATCAGAAATTCTGTCAGTGTATAATAGGCCGCTAGAATGCTGTTTACCAAAATCTAAGATATTTTCTCCAAAATCCTTTGAAAAATTTGCAGTTTTGGCATTGAGATCACCACTAATCAATACAAACACGTCATCACAAGAAAGCATACAATCATATATAAATTTAAACAATAAACTTGGTCCATTTTCAAGATTGAAGTGCAAGTAATATGGTAAATCCCCAGGATGCACATATGCACGCACATATAATACGTTTTTAATGGTACCAAACACAGATATGTCAATTATAAACGCAAAGAAATCATCCGACTGAATATTCAAGAGTTTTACAAATGAGCAAAGCTCCTTTCTTATCAGACACAACAAACCACCCGAGTGTCTACCACGAGCTGAGAGCTTTATAGCTAGTTTACAATAAACTTCATAATAAAAAAAATACAGACGAGTGAAAATCTTCCACAAAAGTTTCAACCACAGAAATAATATCAAACGAACGAAACAAACGAGACAAAATCCTTGTCGCGTAGTTTTGAAATTAACCCATTAACATTCCAGTGTAAAAGGTGAAAGATTTGAAATCAATATTCAAAAACTCGTTTTCATTCGTACTGTGCACAATGGCCGAAAGGGGACAATAATGTGCATTTTCAGACACATAACACATATCAGATTGTAACACACATTCATAGCTTTCGTTTTGTGTTGAAGGGAAAGCTGAACTAACGTCAAAAAGAGCACGCTGTCAAATGCATCATGCTCTGCACGTGTCACATATACTGCCACACAGCGAAGCAAGGATCGTGTTACAGTAGTGTGTGTTCCCTTTAACCATGGTTTATTTGTACACGAGTTTTTGGGCCGGCCGATACATTATTTCATTTTTACAAGCTCGTCGTTTCCATTTACAGTGAATTTATTGCCATCGATTACAAGATGGTCGAAAACCATAGTGGCGCGCTTACCCTCGCTCCTAGCTTTTTTCACATGGGGCGTCAACCTCTTCCTAATCTCTCTCACACGAACAGAAAAGTCTTCACCGACAAAAATATTTGTTCCCCGGGAGTGTGCCCTTAGCCTTCAACACTTCTTTCTGTTTATAAAACACGAATCTGGCTATGATGGGCGAGTCATCACGCCGCGCCATTATTGTGGGGCCCTCGGCCCGTCCACAGGAGTACGCAACATACATTTCAACATGACAAAAAATTTTGATTGAAACGTTGATTGTAACATATTTTTTTTTCTGATTAGAATTTCTATTCTTCCTATATCGTCAGTATTACTATTACATATAGGTTTCTCTGGTTTTTAAGGCATAGAAGATATACATTGCAATATCTCTTATGGTTTCAGTGTTATCGTTTTGTAGCAGACTTTTCAGTGTGATTGCGTTTCTGTTACTAAAGTGTTTTGAAAATATATTTTGTTCGTAATTGCCTGTAATTTGGACACCACATTAAGAAGTGCATTTCTGTTTCTACTGTTGGGCAGAAGGGGCATGTTGTTATAGCTTGATTGTCTATATATTTTTTATTGCCATGGAGTTCGTTTATTCCTAATCGTAGTCTTGTCAATGCTTTTCTGAACTTCGCGATTGTGATTGCGCGAAAGTATTCTTCAGTCTGGTGTATAGTTTTAAACGTATTATATGTTGTAAATCGTTCGTTCACTATTCGCTATTTTGTTATGCCAGTTCTGTTTGTAACAATCTATGATTCTTTGTTTTAGTGTCATAATAAATCTTTGCTCGTTTCCTACGCCTTCATTCAAAAAAAACTTCAGAGAAGCCATACATATCCAAGCAGCGTTTAATTTCCAGTGCCCAGTTCTGTGGTTTGTCAATTTCTGTTTTTTCTCTTTCATATGCTTGTCTAGGTATCCTGTCTGGAGTCATCTTCATTAATTTGAACCAATATCTGATTGCTTTTATTGAACTATCTATACTCATCGGATATCTTCCTAGTTCTCCGTATACTAAGTTGTTTGGCGTTTTCTTCCCTACCCCCATGTATCTTTTACATGCGAATAGATGTATATTTTCCACCGTTGAATAACAAGTCAAACCCCATACTGCTGCTGCGTACAGTAGCAGTGGCTTGACCTGTGTATCAAATAGCTTAAAAATATATTTTACATCTAAGTGTCCTAAGCTATACATTGTTTTTTTCATTATTTCACCTATTTTCCCCTTTCGCCCTTCCTGCATATTCTGAAAGTGAAATATCTACTGAGAGTTTTTTAGTCGTTAGAGTGAAACCTAAGTATTTGTAGCTGTTTACTACCTCAATTTCTTCCCCTTTGTAGTTCCATTTTTCTAGTCTGCCAAGGTATCCTCCTTTTCTAAAGACCATGATTTTTTTTTTTTGGAGATTAACCTTTAGTCCAATGCGGTCTGAGGCTTCCTGTAGGTTCTTAATTTGGTTTTGCAGGCCTGCTGGTGTTCTTGCTATATTAAGGCTATGTCATCAGCGAATAAAAGTGAAAATATTTCTGCCTTTCCGGGTAAGAATTGATATCCGTGTCTTCCTTTAGCTGTAACATTGTGTCTGCAACTTCTGTAATTAGTAGTGAAAAGATTAGGGGGGACAGTAAGCACCCTTGTTTCACTCCTGTGTGGCATTCAAAGAATTCTGTTAGTTCAGTTCCATGTCTTACACATGCTTGTACTGTTTTATAGATAGCTTTTAACATGTTAATCATCTTCGTAGATATTTTGTGTTTTTGTAGGATTTCCCAAAGTTTTTCTCTATTTACTGTATCAAACGCTTTTCTGATAATCGATGAAGGCTACATATAACTTACTTCTTCTTCTGCCGTATAGGCAGTTACTTATCATAGATGTTAGTGTGAAAATATGGTCTACTGTGGAGAAATCTCTCCTGAAGCCTGCCTGTTCTTTGCTAATTTTATTTTCTGCTTCTGCCCAATCATATAGTCTTCTATTTAATATTGCTGTGTAAATCTTGCTTATGATGCATAATAAGGATATTCCTCTATAGTTTCCTGGATTCTGTCTATCTCCCTTCTTGTGTAGTGGTATGATCACCGCCCTTGACCATTCTATGGGGAAATAGCTATCTTGATATAACTTATTAAATAGTTTCGTTAAGAATGGCACTATATTTCGTGCTATAGTTTTGAGAAATTCAGGAGGGATTTCATCAATGCCTGGTGATTTGCCTTTTTTTTTTTTTTTCTGTAGCTGATCTTACTTCGTTTTCGGTTATCTCTTCATCTAATTCTTGTACACATGTATTTCGTTTAACACTTCTTCTTCTTCTTCTTGTGGTCCTTCTTCTCTATCGTTTAGTATTTCTGTGTCTTGTGGATTCAAGATGCTTTCGAAATGCGCTTTCCACTGTGTAGTATTAATAGATGGTAATGTGCTCTCTTTCTTTCTTCTAACACTTTTTATGGTGCTCCAGAAAATTCGGCTGTCCTTGCGGTTTTGTACTAGTGTGTCGTATGTTTGCTTTTTTTATACTTTTTTTTTCTTTTCTCTAATTGTTTCTTTGTATACTGCTCTTTTGTTCCTGTAAGCCTCTCTCCTTTTTTTTCATAAATGGTTGGGTTTTTTTTATCCTTTTTCGTCCATGTCAGTCTATTGAGTGCTTGTTTTCGCTTCTTTCTTTTTGATTTGGCATTTTTTATCATACCAGTAATTTGTAGTCTTATTTTTTTTCCTCCTATACCTATTGTTCTGTACATGTCTTTCCCTGCCTCTTTTAATAGCTTATTAAATCTGTCTATACTCGTATCTACATCTCTTTCTATTTCTTCTGTTATTTGCGCCATTATTTGTTTTGCCTCTTCCGATTCTATGAACTGGACATACTGTTGTTGTTTCGTGGGATCCCACTTTAGTTTCTTCACGTAAGATTTCTTGCCCTCGTTCTCTTGTGCGTTAGACAGTGTGCTTTGTAATTCCATCAAAATAGCATATGCTGCTGAGCTTCAACTCTCTCTACTATCTGACACTTGTTCACATTTTCTAACAGTTCAACAGAACATATATAGTAATCTATAATACTGTTACCCCTTTCGGAATAAAACGTGTATGCATCGTCGAACTTTCCCATGCAAAGACCATTTAGTGGAGTTACATTAAACGTTTATACAAAATTCAATTAGTTTCTTGCCAAAACCATTTGTGTGGGGATCTTTAGACCTACGTGCATACATGTCCAGCTCTCTTCCTGTAATGTCATTTTCATCATCGATGCTCAAGCTCCATTCCCCGATACGAGCATTGAGATCTCCTCCAATGATGTAAATGAAGTTATTTCCTTGTTCTGTTTGTGCAAATATGTATTGTTCAATTAATTCCAGTGTGCATGAATAATCTTTGTCAGAATAATATCGGCTATCTACTGGATGTACATACGTACGTACCTATAAACAAAATGTCTTTTTCACAATGCAATAGATTTTTCATTAACTTCACACAGAGTACATTTTCCATGTCAGTATTTATCAGTTGGACATATTCAGATACTCTTTTTTTTATCAGCAGGATTGTTCCCCCTGAGGGTCTTCCCATTCTAGTAAATTTGACCGCTGGACAATGTAATTGCAAAAAATCATAGAATTTTAATTCAAAATCGAAAAATTTAGAAGTATGTTTCTGTTAAACAGCACAGATCAAAAGATGTGATAAATTCTAAAAAAGTCTGGTTCCGTTAATTTATCTAATACCCCCCCCCCCCATTCCAACATGCAAAAGATAGGTTTCTTTTTTCCACTCTCGTCTTCCTTTCTTCTTATTCCCACTCTCTCCCTCTCTCGTTCCCACACTCGTGTCGTATTCTGGTGTCTTTTCATTGTTCTCTAGAATTCGTGTGGTCTGTAGTCCCTGTGTACGGCCGTGGCCTACCCTTCATTTCTTACTTTTTCTTTCCTTCGTCGTTGCATTCGTGCGTGTGCTACTGGTTGTTTTTTTACCGGGTGCCTTCGTGCTGCAGGTGTGTGAACGTGAAGCTTTGTTTGTTTTTGCGTTGTCCTCTCCTTCTCTCTCTCCCCCCCCCCCAGCTCTGCCCCCCCCTCGCTGTCCGTCAACGCTGTACTACTGCAGTGGATCCGCACTGTTTCGTCCAGAGTTGTTTGTCGCGAGCCGGGCGCCCTAACGTTCTGTGCATCCGCTACATCTCCCCCACCACCCCTATCCTCCCTCTCCCTTTCCCCCTCTACTAGGCTAACTCTGTCTTGTCCTTGTGTACCACATGTGACCGCTTGTCTGTCGCGCCGTGGGTATGGTGTTGTGTCAATGGCCGCCTCGCCTGCCGCCCGCGCGCGCTGCAACTGCGTCAGACCTTGACCCCGGTAGCCCCCAGAAGGATTCTGATTGGTCCTTCGGTTTGTTTTGGTTTATAATGTGTGCGCGTTGACCTGTGTGAGCACGTGGTTACTGTCTGAACTAGGGAGCGGGCTGACATGTGTTTCCGTGTTGTGTGTTCCTTTCATACTTTCATTCTTACTTTCCTCAGACGCACCCCCTCTCCCATTTCCCTTCTCCTCTTCCCCCACCACTGGCACCTCTCTATTACCCTCTGCTCCATCTCTCTGTTTTGGGGGGTTCCGCAGAGGTTCCAATACCCTGTCCCAATCAACCCCTGATCTCCCCCTCTCTCTCTCCTTCTGTCTCCCCCCATGCCATCAGATTTTCACTCTCACATACACTCCTTCCCCCCCTGCCTCGCTCTCTCTCTCACCACTTTCATCCCCACTATCACTCCTGCTGGCGCTCTTCAACTTTGTAACCTGCTCAGTTGCTTGCTTTCTTTCTTTCTCTCCTTCCTTTCTTTCCACTCTTTCTCTCTTTTCAACTCATTTGCCCTTTCCCTCTCCCTCTCTCCTTGACTCTCTCTCTCTCTCAGTCCCACACTTTTACGTTCCATCCTTCCATCATAGTCTCTGTGGCTCCATCCTTCGTGACTGTCCCCACACTCTTCCTCTGAACCACGATTGTCTATTTGTCTCTTGATGCCTTGCTGTGTTGCACCCATGCCCGTTCCTGCCGTTATAGCTGTAGGTCCGCTCCGCTAGTCCGTAGGTCCGCTCCGCTGGTCCGTAAGTCCGCTCCGCTGGTCCGTAGGTCCGCTCCACGGATCCGTAGGTCCGCTCAGCTCGTCCGTAGGTTCGTTCCTCGGCTGGTCCGTACGTCCGCTCTGCTGGTCCATAGGTCCGCTCCGCTGGTCCGTAAGTCCGCTCCGCTGGTCCGTAGGTCCGCTCCGCTCGTCCGTAGATCCTGCTCCGCTCGTCCGTAGATCCGCTCCGCTACTGGATTGGGCTGCTCCCTCACGTACAGCTTCCCTCCGACGAAGTAGCCGGACTTGCCCGTCTCCCTCAGCTCACGTAATCGCGCTGTCTGGCGCCTCGTCCGGTCCTGGCTCACCGTGATCCCTTCTTCTTTCATGGCTTCCCTGGCCTCCCGGTTCCTCAGTACCCGCATGGCGTCCCCCCATCGCAACATTTTGGCTATCACAGGCCTGGGGCGTTTGTTCGATGGGTTATACCTTCCCAGTCTGTGAGCCCGTTCTACTACTGCGTCTGCCGCCCAGTCCTCCTCCTTCATGTACTTTTCCAGTATCCCTTTGACAATGTCCTCACATTTCTCGGGTCCACTCCCTTCGTCTCCTTCTTTTAACCCGTAGAACTTTAGGTTGTTCCTACGGGAAAAACCTTCTAAGTTTTGTCCATTTCGTCCTCCATAAGTGCTAGTCTACCTGCCATGCGTTCCTGTGTTTCGTCTAAGTGTTGAACTGCCCTTACATTTGCCTGTATGTCTTGTTTTGTGTCAGCTACCTCTTGAACTAGATTGGTGAGTGTGTCTGACATTTGTGTGTCTGTTTTGCGTCTATCTTCTTAATTGTGTCTACTTGTGATTTGAAAGAGTCAGCCAGTGATGTGATTGCATTGAATATTTGTGTCATCTGCGTTTCCATGTTGCTAAGTCTGGTGTCGATTTTGTGTGTCCAGCTTGCGTGCTTCCTCCTCAATTTTCTCATTAACGTTCGTTCGGTCCGGGGTTCGTTTCGATATCGTTGCTTAGAATCAGCCTCCTGCGTAGATACGAGATGTTCGAGATTATCAGTAGTACCACAAACAAAGTCACTTTCGGATTGCTCCGACCGGCCCCTAGCATTTCGTTCATGACTGACCAGTTCGTGATTGTTGTCATCGCCCAGTTCATGATTGCCGTGATCGCCGCCATCTTTGTTGACATTCTACTGACCTCGTTTCCGGTTACGTTGACCTCTTGTATCGAAACAGTGGCAGTTCCAGTCCCCCGCTCTTCCACACCGATCATACTGCTCCTGTCAATTGCTTTCGGTCGGAAAGCCACTGTGGTCATGTCCAGAGCACTGACCGTGGTTAGTGCTAACGTCCAAATCCAACGAAACACAGCAGTATCTCCTTCACCCCTGCAACCTTTGACCCCTCTCTCATTCCCTTCACTTCCTTTCTCCTTCCTTTCCCCATTGTCCCTCCAAAAAGTCCGATTCTGGCCCTCCACTCGCACAGGTCTGTCATTCTGCAGTTCTCACAGCTACAGACACTTTTACAAACACTTCTGCGAATTATTGTCAACACTGGAACGATACTTGGAGCACTGTAATCCGCTGAACCACACACTTTTGACCGGAGCTCATCCCGCGCGATGTTTACTGGTCGCCATCTTGTTCAAGATGTCAGTGATGTGTTGCACCGTGGGGACAAGAGAGGGAAGAACGGAAATAACTGACAAAACTATATACGCCTGATATTAAAATTCAGCAAAGTAAGTTAGGCCTTATGGCAGAAACATTCATATTGTAGATGTTCATGCAGCATACCATCAGTTGAAGGCATGGAAGAAGGGGGACATAACGCATAACGTTTTTGGTGTGACTGATGAATAGGTGCTGTTGGTGACTGTCTCTGAGATTCTTAGTTGTATCAATATACTGCTTCAAGTGTTTCACTGGACAAAGATTTAAATTATTTGCGAATACTCTAACCTCTTCTGGTTCAGTATGTTTCCCTGGCTTTGTTGTTTTTCAGTGCTCATGAAAATTGTAACATGCATTTACAATCAAACATCTTTGCATCACTTGTTTTTCAAAAAGTGTAAAGCATGATTTCTTTGTCCTGTAACTAAAGCTATTAACATGCAAGTTTTCAAAGTCAGTTCTGTCAAAGTCAACTGATTGATGGGAGATAAGCAATCTAAATAATTAAGTACAGTATTTACATCCCAAGTGTCCTTATATTTGGGTAAGGAAGGCCTGTTTTCAAACGCTTCTTTCGCCGGGCGACAGATTGGTCCTGGTGTTGAAGACCAATCTGTCGCCCGGTGACAGATTGGGCAGTGGCGACAGATTGGTCGTTCACAACCCATTACTTCTACCAACACGAGATACCATCCTCTCCCTCCCCACGCAGCAAGGAAGAACCCACCCCCTTCTTCCATGCCTTCAACTGATGGTATGCAAGTTATCCCGGAGCGGTACCCAGAGATAACGATGTTCCAAGCAGGCAGCAAGGCTAATCGTCAGTTCTTGGCGCCCACGTACGTGCGCAGTGCACAACAAATACATTGCCAAGTGGGGACAATACGCTGCGAAAAACTGTGTCCCGCATAATGTACCAGTTATTGTGCAGGCAGCAAACTTTCTTGCCGAGCTTTTTTTCAGCGCTGGAGCAAGTTACAGTCCTAAAAAACTTTGCGCACTGCGCTTTGTCCGCTTATCTGCCATTAGTGAATGGGTTTTCAGTGAGCAGTCACCCAGTTATTTGCAAACTTGCGAAAGGAGCGTTTGAAAATAGGCCCTCCTTACCCAAATATAAGGACACTTGGGATGTAAATACTGTACTTAATTATTTAGATTGCTTATCTCCCACCAATCAGTTGACTTTGACAGAACTGACTTTGAAAACGTGCATGTTAATAGCTTTAGTTACAGGACAAAGAAATCATGCTTTACACTCTTTGAAAACAAGTGATGCAAAGATGTTTGATTGTAAATGCATGTTACAATTTTCATGAGCACTGAAAACAACAAAGCCAGGGAAACATACTGAGCCAGAGAAGAGGTTAGAGTATTCGCAAATAATTTAAATCTTTGTCCAGTGAAACACTTGAAGCAGTATATTGATACAACTAAGGATCTCAGAGACAGTCACCAACAGCACCTATTCATCAGTCACACCAAACCTCATGCGCCTATGGGTAAGCTGACATTCGCGCGATGGTGAAGGAGGTGCTAGCGCGCTCAGGCATTGACACTAACCAGTACACAGCACACTCAACCAGGGCCACAAGCTGCAGTGCAGCCGCCCAAGTCGGAGTTTCATTGAAGACCTTATTGAAAGCAGCAGGCTGGACAAATGAACAAAAAAGACATTTTCTAAATACTATAAGAGACAAAGCAGTACCTGTTTTCAGCCAGAAAGTACTGGCTATGTGAACTGTAAACGAAATGAAGGATCATCGTAAGTAAATCTGTTTGGCATTACATGTCTGTTTATGTTGGTCACTATCTTTACTTTCTCTAAAGTCTCAACGTAGCTTCCCTTCCGGGAGCAATAGGCGAGTGATAATTAGAATATTAAACTAGATAGACCTATGCTAGGAGGTTGCAATTTAATTGAAATTATTACAAGCCTATTGTGGAGGAAGGAGAAGTCATGTCCCTCCCAATTAGTGTTCGTAGTAATTATCAATTTTACTGTCCCTTCCTACAGGTGTAAGTCTAGTGGCCAAGCACCTCTAAAATTTGCCTGTAACGCGCTGTGCGCGCAATGATCAATGTAACTTCTCCTTCCTCTACAATAGACTAGTAATAATTTCAGTTAAACTGCAACATCCTAGCGAAGGTCTAGTTTAATTTTCTAATTAATGCCGACAAAATTTTCGATAAAATGCAAAACAGTTAACTTACAGTAATCCTCGTCTCCAAATGTTGTGTCTGTCATTCAACTATACAGTTAAATATAATACAGACTTTCAATCAAATAATATTACCTCGAACAAAGCTCATGTCTTGGGCCGTCTTTACTCAGTGCAGACGTTACAACTCCCGTATGTTTTCTTTCTCTTTCACTTTCAGTTCACGTCATATCCAAATGTCGTTAGAGGAACAGCACCCATTGTAAAAAGAGAACACTGACACTAGAATAAGGTAGTCTAGTAATGCTTGGTTAATCTTTCCTGTTACGTCGCCAAAACTTTTGCGAACTGTACTTCTTAGGTGTGCCGTAACGCATGGTTTCAGTCAAGGGGCAGTATGCTGCCGTACGTCGTGGGAGTGCCGTAACCCATGCTTTCAATGAAGGAGCGCTGCTGTACGTCGTGGAAGTGCCATAACCTTTTCTTTCAATGAAGGAGCAGCACTTGCCACACGCCGCGGGTGTGCCGTAACCCATGGTTTTTGACGAAGGAACAACACGCTGCCGTACGTCGTGGGAGTGCCGTAACCCATGCTTTCAATGAAGGAGCAGCACGCTGCCGTACGTCGTGGAAGTACCATAGCCCATGGTTTCAATGAAGGAGCAGCACGCTGCCGTACGTCGTGGGAGTGCCATAACCAATGCTTTCTATGAATGAGCAGCACGCTGCAGTACGTCGTGGGAGTGCCGTAACCCATGCTTTCAATGAAGGAGCGACACGCTGCCTTACGTCGTGGATGTGCCATAACCTATTCTTTCAATGAAGGAGCAACATGCTGCCGTACGTCGTGGATGTACCACAACCTATTCTTTCAATGAAGGAGCAACATGCTGCCGTACGTCGTGGATGTGCCATAACCTATTCTTCCAATGAAGGAGCGACACGCTGCCGTACGTTGTGGATGTTCCATAACCTATTCTTTCAATGAAGGAGCAACATGCTGCCGTACGTCGTGGATGTACCATAACTATTCTTTCAATGAAGGAGCGACTTGCTGCCGTACGTCATGGATGTGCTATAACCTATTCTTTCAATGAAGGAACGACATGCTGCCGTACGTCGTGGATGTGCCATAACCTATTCTTTCAATGAAGGAGCAACATGCTGCCGTACGTCGTGGATGTTCCATAACCTATTCTTTCAATGAAGGAGCGACATGCTGCCGTACGTCGTGGATGTTCCATAACCTATTCTTTCAATGAAGGAGCAACACGCTGCCGTACGTCGTGGATGTGCCGTAACCCATGCTTTCAATGAAGGAGCAACACGCTGCCGTAACTCGTGGGAGTGCCATAACCTATTCTTTCAATGAAGGAGCAACACTCTGCCGTACGTATTGGGAGTGCCATAACCCATCCTTTCAATGAAGGAGCAGCACGCTGCCGTACGTCGTGCATGTGCCGTAACCCATGCTTTCAATGAAGGAGCAGCACGCTGCGTACGTCGTGGGAGTGCCATAACCTATTTTTTCAATGAAGGAGCAACATGCTGCCGTACGTCGTGGATGTGCCGTAACCCATGCTTTCAATGAAGGAGCAACACGCTGCCGTACGTCGTGGAAGTGCCGTAACCCATGCTTCCAATGAAGGAGCAACACGCTGCCGTACTCGTGGGAGTGCCATAACCTATTCTTTCAATGAAGGAGCAACACGCTGCCGTACTCGTGGGAGTGCCATAACCCATGCTTTCAATGAAGGAGCAGCACGCTGCCGTACGTCGTGGATGTGCCGTAACACATGCTTTCAATGAAGGAGCAACACGCTGCCGTACGTCGTGGGAGTGCCATAACCTATTCTTTAATGAAGGAGCAACACGCTGCCGTACGTCGTGGGAGTGTCATAACCTATTCTTTCAATGAAGGAGCAACACGCTGCCGTACGCCGTGGGTGCACAATACCCCATGGTTTCTATGAAGGTGCAATGCCTTCCCGTACACCGTGGGTGTGCAATACCCATGGTTTACACTAAAATCCAACACGCGCGCTATTTCATTGACTACCATATTGCCAGAGGTGTAATGTAACCTTGCTTTTCCTGAGGAAGCTTTTCCTGCTTGTGGAAGTACAGTAAATCGTGTGTTATAAGAAGGAGCAATGACTTCCCTTACATCATGAGAGGGCAGTTATGCGTACATGGTGAGCGAGCGCTCGTGCGTGCGCGCACACACACACACACACACACCCCATTGTTGGTGAAGAAAGCATGGCTCATCACTCAGCATGTATGTGCATGAAATCGCACGTTCTCAAGCGTTTTTTTTCCCCACCACTGCGATTTTCACAATGCGGTGTGATATTTCTAAGTGTCAGTGTTGATCAAGTCATTCTGTTGATCCATCGGAGTATCAGATGGATGTATGTAATGAAAAAAAAATGTTTGACCGCCGATCTTCTGTGAACAATAGACACAATCTTTGAGGATGCTCAGATTTGAAGATAGGGGAAAAAAAATCTTCAACGTTTCGGTCATAGACCATCTTCAGGGCATACAACATAAAACGAAAGAAAGGAATACGTATATGCAATGACGTAAGAAAACACATACGTAAACGGACGAACACACACACACACACACACACACACACACACACACAGAGAGAGAGAGAGAGAGAGAGAGAGAGAGACGACTCAGCCATC
>JADBJO010013788.1:27500-32500 GCA_016801955.1 Conus betulinus
ATTCTGATGATAAACAAAAACCAACATCTTGTCTTTTGGCTACGATTAGCTGGAAAAAAAAACGAGAATTTTGGCCGCACTTTGTTGCACGCAGTGCAGTGAAATAGAAAGTGTTCGTCATCTTCAGTTATATATCCACATGCGGGACAATGTGATTCTGTAGATGCTCCACATTGAACCATCTTTTGTTTGCATAGAACCCTAACGTTCTTAACCTGAATCTGGCATAATTTATTCTGTCTGTGCCATTTATCTGTTATGACATTAAGAAACTTTTCTGAATGAAACACGTTTTTAAATGAGAAGAACCATTGATACTTTTCTTTACATTCCGTATCTGAATGCCAGTTCTGTTTAAAAGAACCAATAAGTCTATCTTTGAATTCTGCAAAAAAACTGTTGCTCATTTCCTAGTACCTGGTCATCCATACGATTTCAAAAACCCTGCTGTGAAAGAACTGTCTTTACTTTATAAGCCCAGTTTTCCTTACCTCTCTCCATTTGTGACTTTGGTAGTTTCAAAATTTTCAACCCAGCACTTTATACATTTCAAAAATGTTGTTATACAAAGGGTATCTGCCCATTTCTTCATATACAATGGTGTTGGATGAATGGATTGTTACTTGAAGGAAACGTTTCATAGCATACGTATGCACTTTGTCTACTTGTGGAATCTCACTTAAGCCCCACATTTCAGCTGCATACGTAAGTAGAGTTTTATCTGTGCATCGAACATTTTCCAGAATCAACACAATTCAGCTTTCTCAAAGATTTCAGAATTTCTATGACACCTTTTTTTTTTTTTTTTACCTTTTCTAGAAGGTTCTTCCCATGCATACTGAAACGTTAATTTTGTTGAAAATAGCATTCCTAAATATTTATATGAATTGACTACTTGAACATTTGTATTTCCATAAAACCATTTTTTCGTGCATTGATAAATGACCACCCATTCTGAAGACCACAATCTTTGTCTTATCCAAGTTAACTGTTAAACATAGGCGATCTGCGTCTTCTTTCAAAACATTTACCTGATTTTGCACACCTACGACTGTTCGAGACAAAAGAATAACATTGTCAGCAAACAGTAATAAAAAATATCCCAACTGCTCCAGATGTCATTTGTATACCGTGTTTTCCTTTACGTGACAATTCCATAGCCAGTTCGTTTATAAACAAAGAAAACAACTGTGGACTCAACAGGGCATCTTTGTTAGACTCCACTTGGACAACTGAAATAATCTGAGTACTCACTCTTCACTCGCACACATGCAAGTACCGAGCTGTAAACACCTCTTATGACCATGTACAATTTCCCGTTGACACCACTTTTACGAAGTGCTCTCCACAGAGCAATGCGATTTATCGAATCAAAAGCCTTCTTAAAATCTACAAATGCAACATAGAGTTTTGTATTACAGAGAAGACATTTATGTACCAGTGAATATAGCGTAAATATATGATCTATGGTGCTGTAATTGGCTCTAAAACCTGCTTGTTCCTCCATTATTTTCTCTTCACTGTCAGCCCAGTCTGTCAATCTTTTATTTAGTTTGTAAGTATAGACTTTACTTAAAATGCAGGTGAGTGCTATTCCACGATAGTTGTCGGGATTGTCCACATCTCCCTTTTTTTCATAAATAGGTATAATAATATACTTTGCCCATTCTAATGGAAAGGTGCCATTTTCAAAAGGTTGTCGAAATAAATGGACAAGGTAAACGATTACAGTTGAATTTGCATGTTTCAACATTTCTGCTACATATCTGTCAGGTCCTGCGCTCTTTCCTGATTTTAAATATTTAATACCAGCAACGACTTCTTCCATAGATATAGGATTATTTAATAATGGCTCATTTTCATTCTCTTCTTCTACCAATTGGTCTCTTCCTCCGTAATATTGTTATCAAAATTATGGAAACATACCTAAAATGATCATGCCACTGTTGAACTGAGATTTCGTTATAAGCAAAGTTCTCTTTATTTACAGATCTTATCAATGACCAGAACATTTTAGAATCATTAACTGAAGTTTTAAGTTTCTGTAATCTATTTTCTGAAAACTCCACTTCTTTTATTTTCCTCAGCGTGACATACTCTTTTCGCGATGAAGCATATTCATTTTTTTATCCTTATCTTTGCATCTCTGGAATGCTTTCAATAAATCTTTAACTTCCTGTTTCTTTTGTTCGCATTCATTATCAAACCAATCATTATATGTTCTAATATTTTTACTAACAACTCGAACCATACAAGCTGCAGCTCCACACAAAGCAATGACAACTTCATCCAGACTCCCATTCACATTAATATGTAGTAAATGGCTGGCTTTCTGTATGCTGTCTTGAAATTCATCATATCCCAGTTCATATTTAAACATACTAGCATATTCTTCTGACCATACAATTTTTTCTTCATTTCGCTGTTGTGAATGCCTCTTCCCTAAATTACAACAACTATTTCTACATATTATCTCAAATGGTAAATGCCATGAATAAATACAATCACATGTAAATCAAAGTTTGACAACAAATCACTGTAAACCAGGACATAATCGACGACACTGCTTCCGTTTGGAGAAACAAAAGGGAAACTCACCGTCACGATCAGCATCACAAGAACCATTTAAAATACCCAAATCAAACATAAAACAAAAATCCAATAAAGTTTTGCCAAAGTTATTGACAGTTAAATCTTTACAGCCACGTGTAATATTATCGTCATTCGCATCAGCATTCTCTACACAGTTCACATAGTTGGTCATTATTTCGTTTTCAACTTGTTTGTTACCTGTTCTAGCATTTAAATCTCCCATAACCATGAAATAAAGTGAATCCATTTCTCTGTCGAAACATTGCAATAAGACTTCTTCCATTATCAGAACACCATCTTTAATCAATTTGTCGTTGTATGTAGGGCCTCCTTCTGGGACAACATAGCAAGCGACCAAAATAACATCACTGTCAACGCTAAAAACATTCTTATCTATTTTTACAGCTATAACATTGTCACACTTTAACTTTATTTCTTTAACATTTTTATGTACACTTTTTCTTATCAACAGCAACACACCTCCAAAATTCCTTCCATGAACTGATTTGGGGGGGGGTGGGAGGGGGGGGGGGGGGGGGGCTGGAGCAGCAAAAACTTCAAATATTCAGTGAAAATATTCTCATAATCAAATGATTAATCAAGGAACGTTTCAGTAAGGGAAATGAAATCAAATTTATTTACGTATTCTCTGAAAAAAAACATCCTGCAATTTACTGCACAAGTTTTCAACATTGTAGTTGAGAAATGTCCATTGAGTTGGATGGTCGGGCCTGTGCCTATTTTCTCGTGGCGCTAGTACGCAGGTTCCTGGCGTTCGCACCACCGCCTTTCCCCTTGCCTCGGTCCGCACCTGCAAACCCGTTTGGCTCGTTACCCAAGTAGGTTTGAATGCTCGCCTGCCTGCCTGGCATGTGTTCTCTGCGTGGAGCACGTGCGTCACTGTCACGACAATCACAAGTGGCAGAACACGGGGAATCCCCGCTGGTAGCTGTTGACCCGTGTCGCTCTCTCCTGCTGTGAGGGGCGGGTCGTCCACCGCCGCTGTCCCCGTCACGCTGCTGCTGATCCTGGCTGGACCGGTTACCACAGAGTGAGAAGGGGGAAGGGCACCCACTTTCACCACCCTGCTCGTAGTGAGTCAATGTCTCTTTACGATGGGACTCGAGCTGTTTGATTGTTTGAGGCAGACACACCCTGCTGATTACATGTGGTGCTCTGACCAAGAGTCATGTCACGTTTTAGGGCTTGTGGCAGCACAGCTTTCTTCGCAAACTTCTCACCACCTGAGCATATGTCCGGGTGTCTGGGAGTTGGGGGCCAATGACCAACTGACCTTTTCTAAAGTAAGCTCTCTTTCCCTCACTTCTGGCTTTTGACACGATCAGGGCCTGCGCTCTTGTCAGGTCATTTGTCATTCTAATTCCCAAGTCGAAAAGCCGTTGTCGAGTGTCTCTGTTCATGATTAAAGACATTTTATCTCTCTACCTGCTAAACTTGACGATCATCGGTCTAGTTTGACCTTCGAGTGCATAGCCTGTCTGGTGCGCTCGCTCAATGTCCTCCTCAGTCCAGCGTCTATGCTGATCTTCACTATTCAGAGCATCGACAACTGCCTTGGCACATGTATCGAATGTCCGTTTTCGGGGAATCCCGAAAAAGCGCAGATTGTCTCGGCGAGAGAAATTCTCTAGTTTGTCAGTGTCTATTTTTAGTTTCTCAACTTCTTCTAAAATTCCTTTATCGTTTCAGTCAGTTCATGTGTCTCTTTCTTTTTGCTCTCTGACGCTTTAAACAGGTGTTGAATATCTGTTGTCATGTCCGTCACTGTTTCTGTCAGCTGTCTTTGCTCAGTTCCAGTCTCTCACATCGTCTGTTTATCTCCTCACACTGATGCTTTACTTGGCTTAATTCGTCTTTGATTTCGCCAAGATTATTCCTGATAAGCGATGTCTGTTGACTGAATTGGTGCTGTATGGCGTGCATAAGCCTATTAAACATGTCTTTCTGACCTATCGGGATGTCAGTCGCCGTTGTTATTTCCTCGTTTTCTTGTCCGTCGGGATTGGGGCCAGGGTTGGTTTCAATATTCCCGCTCAGAAAGAATCCTACGGAGCGAGAACACGGCGTTCATGGCACAAAAAGCGAGAACGAGTATTTGCACGTGCACGTGCGTGTCGGCCTGACACACACAAGTGCAGCTACACATCGGAATTTTTGCACATGACCCAGTTCCTCTCATGTATATACTTTCCTCTGAAAAAAAAAAATGATATTCCCTGATTTCACTCCGACCACATTTCTGCAGAACTACTACTAATCAACCTATGATAACCCAGCACACTGTAAATGTGACGAGAATATCAGCCGGCGTTACCTGTGTGTTCGTGTCATAGCTGACCTGTTTAAAAACATCAACCTTTCTTCGTGTGCCCTTTGACCTGACGTTC
>JADBJO010013788.1:35000-45000 GCA_016801955.1 Conus betulinus
AATTGAAGGGGACAGTCAAGTCAGAGGATGCTGCAACCCCTGGCACCCTGTGTTTGTTACTTTGATTGCCCCTCAACGATCCTTGACGTAGTGGTCGCTGTCTAGGAGCATTTTGATTTTCTTTGACGGAAAAAAAAAAACGATGGAAATAATGGTGTTTTGATGACTTAGAGGTAGGGTTAGTGAACCCATAATGCTTTGTATGTGTGTGTGTGTGTGTGTGTGTGTGTGTGTGTGTGTGTGTGTGTGTGTGTGTGTCGGGGGTGGGGTGGGGATCAGCATCCTAGCGCGACCCACAGGGAAAAAAAAATGACAATAATGTTTGACGTAATTATTTCTTTTTATGAAATATTATGGAATGCGTTATATGTATTGGCGAAGAACAAAAAAGAGAGAGATTAAAATCCCCGAATGCAAAAAAAACATTAGGTGCAGAAAGAAAGAAATATACGTTTTTTTTCTTTCATGGAAGAATTTTTAAATGGTATTTCGATCAGTTTTTATTGTAAAAAAGAAAACAGTTGTATGGGTGTGTGTGGGGCGCATGATTGTCTTTGCAAGAGAGTGTGTATGAAGAGATCGTCGTTTGATATTGTAGTTTGTGTTCTCTCATGTCAAATACCGAGTTTCTTTTGGCCTCGCAAATGGGGAAGGTGACATATCAAAGCCTGAATCCAAGTTTCTTTTGATCAACGAGAGGTCATTGTGGAATTTTTTGTTGTGTTTAGTAAATGGAGTACAAAAAAGTGAATTATCAGCTTCTCAGTCTCTCTTGTGAGTGAATGGAGTAGATGCGTTTGTATGGAGTGAACATGCTGTGTTTGTGATTGACGGATTGCAAACGCGATGTGTGACAGTAGGATTGTACAGACGTTGAAAGAGGTGCAGACTTAACTTGGTGTTAAGGAGAAGGATGGAGATGAGCAAGGTCCAGAAATATCCTTTTCAGCTCCCCTGTCTTTTCTTTTTTTCCTGCATCCTGCCCACTACTCAATGTCTCTGTCTCACACTAAATTCGCTGTATTGAAGATGCAGATCCATAATCCATTCTGTAAGATTATGCAAGAAGCTACTGAGTGAAAACTTCTTTGTTTTTTTTTTATTTGGGGGTACGAGGGCGGGCAAAAAAAATTATGCAAGAAGCTACTGAGTGAAAACATTATTTTATTTTATTATTTTGGGGGGGGGGGGGGGGGGGGGGGGGGGGGGGGGGGGGGGGGAGGGGATGAGTAAGAGTAAAAAAAAGTCAAGGACAAAGATGTGGCTTTTTGATGCAGATGATGTGGGTCAAAGGGCATATCATCATCCTTTTGATCTTGGCGAAGCTCTGCGTTTTATTAAGTGCCCCAGTCAAGTATCACTTCACTAATTAAGATGTGCTGGCTGTGTGGTCTCCACTAATGGATGCTATATAAGACTCCAGCTTTTGCTACAGAATGATAATTAACATTGGCCAAACCTGAATAAAAACACAAAAATAACCAGTCTCAAAGGGAAACACAACTGTATTACAGATTGAATGCGGAATGCGATGATGAGGTGGAAAAACTACCCTAGGATACTATGGAACGGATGCTTCCTTAAAGGCACATAGAATCAAATGCATGAATCTGAAATCGCTTCAAACGTAACAATCATTGGAACAAATGTTTACAGAAACAAGTAAAAACTGGAGAATTAAAAAAAAATAATGAACAGCATAGTCAGTTCATGTGTACGTTCAGCTGGCAATGGTAATATTGCTACAGATAAAAGAGAAAGTTTTGTGGTGATGGACCCTCCTTCAGTTCAGCAATAAATCTCTGTAAAAAAAGTAATAACAGGACACTTGCAATCGTGATGGAGGCTTAGCGAACATTATAAACCATACTACACATAAACGAAGGTAATTGTAACCCTTACAGGTACCAACAGAGCCCCAACAAATAATTACAGACATTGTGAACTGTGATGCACAGTCAATCAGGAACATTAAACAAGGTGTAAATAACTGTGTATAACCTGTGTAGTTATGAACGAACAGTCAGTATCATTGATAGTGTTACACACAACTAAGATAACTGTTGATAGTGAAATACACTCATACAGCAAATATTAAGTCCGATCGTGATATACACCCATGCGGAAATATAAACCCTATAAACAGGAATTGAGGACCATTGTGTTGCAATGGACATACATTCAGCAATGTCAAAGTGTTTAGGGATGGTGTTTGCATCAGTGGGATTCATGAAGTGTCTGATCTGTTAGACATAGTTGAAGACACTGCCTCTGGTGGTGGGATTTCATTCAGCAACATCACCCTGCTAGAAGACAGAGGACAGACTCAGTTGTGAGGGACAGTCAATTACCAACATCAACCATTTTAAAAATGATGCATAACATTGTGTGTGTTATTGCGCACACTGTCAGCAACGTCTATCTCCTTGTTCTTTGAGGAGCACACATATATTTCAAATAGATTTATTTATTCTATTCTTGTGTAAACAATTGACCAAGCAAGGTAGTCACTCAGCTGCGCACGTGCGATCACGCTCACTCTCTCTCTCTCTCTCTCTCTCTCTCTCTCTCTCTCTCTCTCTCTCTCTCTCTCTCACACACACACACACACACACACACACACACACACCATTCAGATATTAAAAACAATCAATTAGAAAGTATGAAGGAAAGCAAAAATATACACTTTCACATTTTTTGGCAGTTTTTTCAGCGCGTCGTTTGTTCGTTTTTCTTTTAATTCTAAAGGCAATCCTGAAATAAGGTACCTGATCGCGATCTGGAGCGATCAAAACTAAGTGATTTTTCGTTATTGTATTCGTGTTTTTGTGTCACCTGAAGGAGACCTATGAGGTCGAAACGCGTTGTTTTGTCTTGTGATTCGTTTGTCCACGTTTTTCTCTGGGCGGTTCGCTAACATTCATTTAAGATTTTTTTTAAGGGCTATTTTTCCTCATTTTTGATACGTTTTAGCAACCAAGAAGTGGATCTATTCCTAATTACAATACGTGTAAAAGAGCACAGAATCCGTGGTTTAATATCATCAATCACCACTCTACTCTCTTACAAAATCACTTTAAGAAAATTTTCCACTATTTGTGAAATAGTTGTGTTCTGAAAATTGTACCATAATTACATTGTGTGTGTGTGTGTGTGTGTGTGTGTGTGTGTGTGTGTGTGTGTGTGTGTGTGTGTGTGTGTGTACTTACCAAATAACATGTATTTTTTTTTTAACTCAAACATCTCACCCCACATTGTACCAATAGTCACAATTACCACCAACACGGAATGGTGAATGGACTCACCTTTGTGAATGCCTGCTCACGGACGTAAGAAAGACCCAAATGCGTATTTGTTGATAATCCATTATAGCTGATCCTGTCGATGGCCTCAAGGAGAGAGCGTTACGAAGTATAGTTACTCAGCCAGAATTCGTCATAGACGTCCTTATCAAAGGTGACCACACCTATGTTCACGTCCATCGGCCCAATGGTAAACAGCTTGGCCATATGCTCACGAACTTTTTGACCTGCTGTGAAAATTACTTGGTGCTGAGAGAACAGTTGGTATGAGTGAACAGTTGGTATGCATAGTCGTCAAAGGGCACGTACACATAAAGGTATTATTATCATTATTTCTTATCAATACTTAATGATACTATCTTAGTAATTATAGTAAGGCTAGATAGGAGGCTTTTTTTGCTGATTGAGACGAAGGCAAATATAATGTTGGCTGGCAGGATGATTGTTAGATATGAAAACAGTCAGTGCAAAATACCAGTGTACATGCACGACAAGATGCAAAGAAATACTAAATTAATACCGGATAGAAAAAAGACGTGTGACTTTTGACAAATTAATGTTCTAGGACAGCACAAAGAGCAGACGCAGATGTATATATAAGGAGCATGTGACATATTGCACTAAACCGTAGAGCATTTCGTATTAAACAGATGTACGAAATGCTTAATGCAATACTGAGATCGGATGGCTTGGCAGCGTTATTTCGTACGTTTTGAATGTTTGTTGCTGTTGGCGTCTGGCATAGACATATTTCCTAATTCCACCTTCTTCATGTATCGAATAAGCGTTACCTTACACCCTGTTTTGTGTTTGCATTATTTTTTATTCCAGTAATGAAGCAGTCTGTTTTAATCTGCATAAAGATAATCGACTGGGCATATACCTAAAAAAAAACCCGGCTGGTTCAAATACCAGAGACATATGGGTAGATTACCTTATTGCGCGTGTTTGTGACTTATGGACATTTCTTTCATCTTTGAAGGAGTTGGTTTACCTTTAACACTTCAAACACTGGTGACTGGTTTTTTTACTACTAGACTGTGAGGTTGAGAATATGGTAAACAATTTCTGTTTCCAGTGAGCTGCAAATGTTATGAATATGCAGGTAGGCAATGTTTTACGTCAGTTAGATGGATGTGAGTTGTCATAGTTTCCCCTAACTCTTCGCACTACTTTCCCTTTTCATTTATGAGGACAAATGATTGCATTCATAATCTACACGTATACATGAATACATAAGCAGATATAAGTGTATCTTGCACCACAATAGAGAATCACTACACAGAACGCAAAACTGCTTAAGATCAGCAAAAGTCACGCTGATGTAAACAGTGCCAATGACTTATTGCAGTTTTAATGCATCAAATCACCCCTAACAGCTGACAGCCGTTTGTCTCTATGCATAATCATTATTACCGCACATTTCCTTTACTAAACATCTCAAGTGCAATGGTTACCAGAATGTATCTCACCGCAGCTTCCTTTCCAGCAGCACATAACAGATCTCAGTTTAGGGCAGATGTCTCAGTACCAGATGAAACAAGTCTTGGGTGGACAGTAACAAGGAAAGACTGAATATAACACCTCCTGCCTTTCAGGTTTCAGGCAGCATTTAAGTATTTGTGCGGGAAAATACTAGTTTCTTTCGCCAGATACCAATTCTGACTAGCCCACCTCTCGAAGTCATGTGTCATCTCTATAGGCCATATGTCCTCTCGAAACTGACCATGATATGGCAACTTCTTCACATTCCAATCTTTCACAGAAAAGCATGGCGTGTTCAGTAATTTTATTACTTACCATGGAATCATATGTGCTATGAGAAAATACGCAAGAGAGATAGGACTGAATTTGACGCACAGGGCCTCGAATTTTTCTAACCAATTATTGAATAGAATCAAAACAGCTCCTACAAGAGCAAGGTATTATTATGACATCTTAATGGAAGATGCAAATGAACCTAAGTGTTGTAGTAATTGGAAGAAAGACTAGGAACTGAGGTCTGTTGGCTCAAAGCATTTAAGGAAATTGGAAAAATAAAAGATATTAAACTGAAATGGTTCCAAATCAGAGTAATTCATAGAATTGGGGAACAAATGTAATTCTTCCGAAAATGAATATAACCAATTCGGGCAAATGTTCGTTCTGTCATAACGAGAAAGAAACAATAAGACACATCTTCTGGACCTGTGAAAGGAAAAAAAACATTTTCTAGAGGACATTTCATAATTCGATAGATGAAAAATGTAACAAATCAAACATATCGCTAACAGAAAACATAGTTTTATTTAACTGCGATAACCATTACAGAACTGACAATCTTTTCGACCTAATTCTGCTGTTTAGCTAAATATTTTGTCTACAAATGCAAATGTGAAGGTAAACAACCTCAATTCATTCAGTATATTTCATATCTGAAAAGAAGATATGAAATTGAAAAAAATATGTCTGTTGTACTGATATGTCTCAGAAAAAAATGTCTAGCTCCATGGGCAATGTATCTACCCCTTTTTGAATAACCTGCTGATTCTCATTTTCCTAGAATTACTGTCATGGATCAACACTGTCTGTATTTGTATATAATGTATCCTGTCAAATTTACTGGTGCGTGAATGTTTGTGTACTGTCTGTCTCTATGTTAAAAACGAAGCAATTAAAAAATGTTTATATATATAGATTGTTGTTCAGCAATATATATATATATATATATATATATATATATATATATATATATATATATATATATATATATATATATATATATATATATATATATATATACAGGCACACCAGCCACACACTCTTCATGTCTTTTTTTTAAAAAAGCTTTCGCCTTTTATTTAGGCTTCGTCAGTATCAATATCTCTTGTTTCACATTGCACTCCAGTGTGCAATGTGAAACAAGAGATATTGATACTGACGAAGCCTAAATAAAAGGCGAAAGCTTTTTTTAAAAAAGACATGAAGAGTGTGTGGCTGGTGTGCCTGCTTTTATTATTTTTTTACTTGTTGACTGGCCAGTTTCTGGATCAGCAGTGCACCCACACATCATTGAGTGGTGTCCAGCGTGTTCCTGGGTTTTACCTTTATTTTATATTTTACCGTTTGTGTGGAAAATGCGCGTTCTGACTAACCCACAACTCAGTCATGTGTTATCTCTATAGGCCACATGTCCACCCGAAATTGGCCATGGAATTTTAACAGTTTACTGTGTTATGTCCATATCTTTACAGCCAGAGAGCAGGGACGAGATGACTACCGCCATCAGACAACCAGTACCTTGTTCCAAAGCCTGTAGAAAGAAGCGCCCGCCCTTGCTTACCGCCATCCTGTTGTATACTTCCTCGCCAATGCTGCAAGTTAAGGATAAGGCACTCTTGGAGAAGGTGAAAATTTCCATGCTATTCAGCTTTGTATCCTTGATATGAATGGCAACATTTGAAGGAGAATGGTCAGACTGAAGCATCATTTTTGTTTTCTGCAGGCTGGCTCATTCACTGCTGCAGGGTTAAAAAGTTCTTTCACCTGGGCAATAGATTTTGATGTCAGAGACCTATAATCAAAGATGCGACAATCACATCTCTAGCCAACAGTGACCCATGCACTGGCTGAGGACTGAGCAGAAAACATGCTCAGTAGCAAACTGTCAAGGGTAAAAGACCTGTTAGGGGAATGAGGCAGGGGCAGACTAAGATCATAGAGAGACAACACTGAACCACTCACTATCTCCAGACCACTCCAGGAAGTACGGAACAAATAATATTTATTAAATTTTAAATACACAAATTTACCCAAATATATGAAGCATCCCAATCACTCACACATACATTCCATTATGAAAATGGGGCACCTATCAAAGAAGAGGGAGGAAAGACAGGAAAAAAGAATAACTACCAAAAAAAAAAAAAAAAAAAAACAAGAAGAGTGCAGATCCTATCAGGAGCTAACTATCGCTAAGGGACAAAATAACCCGATAGAGGGGAGCCCCCCAAAAAAAACACCACCCAGATCTCACTGCCACCCAACTTATCACCAACTAAAGCTACCCCCAACAAATAGAAGAGGAAGGGGAGAAACAAACTAATACAACAAACAGGGCATAACAATATACATTAGATCACACTAGCGCACGCACACAATCCACAGCCCATACACCACACACACTTGCCACATAACTTGTTTTGTTGGAGACGGTCCCAAGAGTGTTCCGCTGAGTAGCTATCCGGAGAGCAAGACTGGCTGCTCTCCTCAGTGGCGTCTAGAAGACTCCTCCTGTGCCGGACTCCTCCAGCACTCCTCAGGCTCGGCTCCGGTATCCTCCTTTCTGGGACCATCCTCCAGGTCGCCCAACGTCAGCAACTGTGACCTTCTCCATAAGAAACGAAAAGGCGCCCTGCGGCGGATGTCAGTCCCTCGCCGCATAATCATGATATTTGTGGATTATGTGTGTGAATGCAGGGCGTGTGTGGACCGTGTACGTACAATTTAAAGAATTCAAAGGAAAAACAAAACTTTTACAATTTGTTTTCTTTTGGTTTCATCTATTCTTGAATCTTGTTGTTTTCCTCATTTCATTGTTTTCCTTTACTACAATTCTAAATTTCGTTTCATTCACATTACAAATTACAATACAATAAACTCTTGGAAGTTCACATACATTTTTAATTAATGCCAGATGAAATCCATAAAACTCATTCATTCTTCCATATTATTTACAAAATACTTGCATAAAAAAAACTAAATAAAAAAAAATGACAGAGACAAACAAACAAAGAAAGGGAGCGGGACCTATGGCGGGAGCGCCACATCGGAAATCTCCGCTAGTCGACTGAATGTTAGTCGGCGGCAACTCGTTCCGTTCCGGACCCGACTTGATGTTTTAAAAAAAAAAAAAAATAATAAAATAAAATAAATAATTTGCTTCAATCCTTAAAGTATCGCTTCCGGAATATCCCGACTCCAACATTTATCCAAATATGACCGACTCCAACACAGAACTAGATACATATGTCAAGTCTACAAGTAGCTCCCCAAACAGAGCCACTACTAAACATCCAACTTAAAATAAATGACCTCAATGCCACTAAATATGTACTGACCGAATAAATGCCAATCCCATCTTGGCGTACAACTCCAACCCAACGAGAATACAACACACACCATATGTATACATATATATTTACCAGAACGGCGGGTGAAGACAGAAGAGAGCTACTGGCAAGCTTCACTCAGCGAAGAGCCCAAAGCCCCACCAGTAGATGCGCCACCTCCAATGAAGGAAGTAAGAGTGTCTGGGACGACTCGGAAGAATGTTGTTGGTAGCCCAAGGATTGAGATCCTTTCCAAGTTCAGCGGACTGCCTTCCGCCCAGCGAAGGGTTCCGGCCCGGTTCCGCTACTCTCCACGACGAAGTGAAAAAAAAATATGGCTACCAACGGAGGACGTGGCCTCTTACCGGAAAAGCAAAAGCAAAAAGAATGAGAGCGCCGAACACTGGCATAGCGAAGAAGGTTTCCCCCTCCACCCTACATAAAACACATACTCACATTCAACCCACGCTAAGCATTAACAACACACTTTACGCACAGAACACGTGCAAGACACTTCCCTGCACCGTTATTAAAAAATGACAGCACACACACACACACACACACACACACCCTTCATCCAGGTCTCCCTCTTCCTCTCCCTCACACACTACACCTATGTGAGGGTTTACTGAGGGGATGCATGATCCACACGGGCGGTGCACAACTGAATGTGATAGAGGAGCTACCCCCCCTCTCTCCTCTGCACTCCACATACTAGGTGTAAGCTGCTGTCAACCTCTGTGACGAACAGCCCATTAAAACTCAATGTATAAGTTCAAAGACTGGTCCGCCCGTGAGGCTCAAATTGTATCTTTGTATCGTGTGTGACTCCCTGACGACACCGATCCAGCAGACAAAAGGTCTCAGAGCAGGCGATATGAATAGTTCTGTCTTCAGGAGGTGTTACGATGGTCTCCATAGCTCCGAGGTAGGACTTTTAATTGATAAGGTATTTTATCCTGATTATTAATTTTCATTTCATTGCCCCCCACCGCCCTTTCACCTTTTTTTCCCTTCAATCTTTCCCAAGTGATTTTTATATCTGCTTCTAAGATGTTCAACACATATAATCAAAGAGAGAGAGAGAGAGGGGGAGGGAGGGAGAGAGAGAGGAGGTGTGTGTGCGTGTGTGTGTGTGTGTGTGTGTGTGTGTGTGTGTGTGTGTGTGTGTGTGTGTGTGTGTGTGTGTGTGTGTGTGTGTGTGAAATATGAGTTATGCTGAGAAACACTAGGAGAATCTTTAAGCCATTCCCCCAGTAGTAATGGTAGGCGCTTCATACGTGAATAACTAACCAGCTAACAACAGCGCTACAAAGATGCATAATCGTTTGTTTGCATGTAATTGTTGATCAAAGACAACTAGGGTTATTGAAAGAGATTACACCGACTGTACCATTACTGAAAAGAAGCCTAAATCTAAATAAATAATCTGAACCTTGAAAAACGTTAAAACAATAACAAACAAACAAAACTCCTCAGGGATTTCTGTCCCCAGTCCACACCTTTATTCGGTGATTTTGTTTTGTGACATTTTTATGTCTGTTGCTTGTAAAGTAAGGTAGCCATCGCCCACTACTTGCTTTTATAATCAATAGCAAGGAAAGTACA
>JADBJO010013789.1:20000-22500 GCA_016801955.1 Conus betulinus
GTTGTGTAAACGACTGTGGAATGTAAACCGCTTAAAGCTTGGTCTGTAGCCAGGAATAGGCGCTAAATAAGTATTCATTATAACAATTATAATATAAATACATTGGAGAGGGGGGGGGGGGATACGACGACGGCTTTCTTCTCCACTAACAACTTTACTCTATCGCTGTTCAATTTGATTTGTGTTGTTTACCACCTACATGTGATGGAACCTTCCCATACAAAGTCTTAAAGGAGTGTGGGGTATAGGGATTGTCGAATGTCACATAAATCTCAGCACTTTGATCGCGCATAGTTTATTAGTAAACGGCTCACAGGATGGCGTGACACCATGCAGTCTCCTCACCTTGCACAAAAAGACGGGCCTTTGTTCAGTCAGCACCATACTGTTTGACTCTTTATGACAACTGCTGGCAGATGGCAAGAATTCTTTCTGGTCTTGACGGATCTCAAACTTCTGTATTCTTCGCCTTGCGTTCCAGCCACTGGCTCGGACACAACAGTGAACTTTGGGTTCCAGATCTGTGTAAGGGATAGATGACTTGAATATTTTCACTGTGGTATTTTGGGCAAGATTACTAGTCATGGTAAATCAAAATTCTCAAAAGAGTTTAAAAAAAATACACACACACACACACACACACACACACAACTGACTGAAGATACATTTACTACGACAAGAACAAACCTAAAAAAAAAAATCCGATGAGTAACACTAGAGAACAAGCAGGGCCATGTCCGTGCAGGCGTCTGCAATGTCAAGGTCACTCCAAGGACACTCTACCCCCACCCACACCTCCCACCCTACAGACCCAGTCTCAGTCTCCACACACTCATCCTACTCCCCTTGGTTTAGGTTTTAAAAGACGGTATTCACGACCCGCCTGAGGGCCGTGTGCAGATTAAACACAGGCACCGCTAGTCTTCGCAAAGCCCCCCTCTTTGCAGCAATCTCCTGCACTTGTGGCGCACTTGTGGTGTTGTCCTGACGTTATCACCAGGAAAACAATGAACACAGGACGGTTTGAAACACACCGAGAGGACAGCCGCACGTTCAAACAAAACCACTGTGGACATACATGTATTGATACCCATCCCCCCCCCCCCCCCCCCCCCCCTGTTCACAAACATCTATCCATACCCACTCCTGAACACCCATTTTACAAACCTGCTCTCTTCCTCTCTGCATTTATTCTCCACGTACATTGAACGTATTAGAAACCACGATGTCTGTAAACACTGGAATCCAACAATTCCTGGGACGCAGAGCAAACAAAATACCCAGACGAATGTAAGCAATCGCATGAAACAGAAGAAAAAGAAACACGTACGTCTGTAAGCTTTCACATCCAATAAATCTATAGACACTTGAGCAATAAACCCCCCAGCCACAAGTACACACTTACCTGGTAAGTCCATTTGTCCGGAATGTTAGTGACGTTTTAATGACGTCATTGTTGTTCACAAATCGTGGGAAAGTGAAGAAAGGGGAAAAGAAAACCAGCGTTGTTTTCTGTGGCCAGTATAGAAGACATGCGCAGCACTAGAAAATCAACAGGAATAAGAGAGAGGGGAAAAAAAAATGGTACTGAGGTGTCATTTTGGAAAGACGTTTGTGAAGACAGTTTGGAACTAATACAAGTATTGATACAAGTATATCTACAGTGGGTTTTTCATTTTAGCAAGCACCTGTCCTGTTAACCCGTGTTCATTGTACTTGGTGATAATGTAAAGAAGAAAGAAAAACAACAACAAGAGCGCTACAAGTTTGGAAGAATGCTTGTAAAGATGGAAGATTGAGTAAGACTGACCGTGCTTCTGTTCTATCTTCACACGGCCCTCAGATAGGTCGTGAGCACTGTCTTTAAACACCAGGAGGCAGGATGGGTGTGTTGTGAGGTAGAGGGGACAGGTACCCCCCGTGTCTTGAACTGCTAACAATGCGCATCTACTTGGTCCAGGGGGTTGGACTGTACCCAGACATCTATTCAATTTGCTTTTGTCATCTTGCCTACCGGTCTGTCCACACATCTCATCGCCGTAATCACGCATACATGGCACAGATGGGGGAGGAAAGGGGGGTGGGGGGTGGGGGGAGCAGGGATGGTGGGAGAAGGGAGGGGAAATACGTAGTGGGAAATCAGAGGAGAGAAGTAGCCCGTGGTGTGTGTGTGTGTGTGTGTGTGTGTGTGTGTGTGTGTGTGTGTGTGTGTGTGTGTGTGTGTTTATTTAACGTCTTTCCACTAATCGTGATATTAGACGTAAAAAAAAAAAAAAGTGCATGAGTAAGAGAGTAAGACTTGTGCATGTCTAAACTGTATGGAGTTCTACATATTTATGTACGTGTGTATACATATGGATGCTTAGGCGTGAAAATGTATGTGTATTTGAATGTAGGAAGAATATATTGCTACACGATTATAATAAAAAAAAAAAAAAAAAAAACCAAACACAATTATAAACATCGCCCCCCCCCCTCCCCTCACCCCATCTCCTCTTCT
>JADBJO010013789.1:27500-30000 GCA_016801955.1 Conus betulinus
GAGAGAGAGAGAGAGAGAGAGAGAGAGAGAGAGAGAGAGCACCAGTGGTCTTTTTCTTGACAAGCGAACTTCGCCAAGAGGCAAACGAAGGGAACAATGTAGAAAGCAGAAAAGTACAGGGACAGTTTTCTACACGCCACAGACAACGGACCAAATTACATATATAGTAATCAGTACATTTTGCATGCGTAGACCAGTCATACGATGCGCATGCGCGCGCGCATACACATGCAAAACAAATCACAAACATATATACACACACATGCGCGCTCGCAGCCACACACACACGCACTCCCACCCCCCCCCCCCCTTCCCCCACCCTCCCACACACACAGAGTCAGTCAGACAGACAGAAAACAGACAGACAGACAACAGACAGAGACAGGCAAATCGATCGAGACAGAGACAGACAAGTCAGACCGACAGACACAGAGAAACAGGTATACAGATAATAAGAGACAGACAGATAAAACACACACACACACACACACACACACACACACACACACACACACACACACACACACACACATAAAGCCGAACGTAAAGCGGACATAAACATTTGCCCAGATGCCTTTTTCAATGGGGTGGCGCTGTACTGTGGGGCTGGCTTTCCCCGTGGTTGGCTTCCATTCCTTCCCTACCCACGATCTCCAGGTCTGGAAACAAGTTCCATTCAGTATCAGACATTCCATTCCTCTTCCATCTTTCAAGTCCGGCCAGGAAAGTTTAGCTTTTCAAACAGCGCTTTGCGGGTCCTCCGTCTTCCAAACGCTGCGTGCAGTGTTCCGGTGTTCTTGGGCAGCGTTAGGAATTGGGGATTGTGACAGTGAGCGCCAACAGTGTGTGTGTGTGTGTGTGTGTGTGTGTGTGTGTGTGTGTGTGTGTGTGTGTGTGTGTGTGTGTGTGTGTGTGTGCGTGCGTGTGTTTATGTGTGTGTGAGTATGTGTGAGTATGAGTATGTGTGAGTATGTGAGTATGAGAGAGAGAGAGAGAGTGTGTGTGTGTGTATGCGTGCGCGCGCGTGTGTGTGTGTGTGTGTGTATAAGTCTGTTTGGACGTGTGTGTGTGCGTGCGTGTGTGTGTGTGTGTGTGTGTGTGTGTGTGTGTGTGTGTGTGTGTGTGTGTGTGTGTGTGTGTGTGTGTGACAGAGACAGAGAGGGAGAAAGAGACAGACAGACAGACAGACAGACAGAGACAGAGACTTACGTGCTTGCGTTCCTTCGTGTGCGTGTGCATGAGAGAGAGAGAGAGAGAGGTGGAGGGGGAGGGGGAGGGAGGGAGGGAAAGAGGAAATGAGAGAGTGAGAGATTAATGGAGCGCGGGAGAGATAGAGAGGGAGGGAGGGTGGGAGGGAGGTAGAGACATAAGACGGTCAGAGAGACAGACATGCAGACAGACAGAGGGACAGACATGCAGACAGACAGAGGGACAGACATACAGACAGACAGAGAGACAGACAGAGAGCGTCCTTGTTAGCGCACAGCTCAATGATTCAGACGCCGTATGTATGGCGGTTATGATCATGATCATTTCTTTAAAAAAAAAAAAAAAAAAGTCATGCAACTTTCCCATCGCCAAATATGCAGCCAAATCAAAGTTCAACAATGGAACAAAACTCAATGCAATAACAATACAACACAGAACCAGACAACAAAACACAACACAGCACAATTACAACACAACACAACACAACACAAACACACAACACAACACAACACAACACAACACAACACAACACACTATATTCGGATGCCCGTGTAATATCACTAATCATGGCGACAAAAACACGTGAAATAAAAAAAAAATTCGTCCATTCACAGTCGGTTGTTGTTACATTCAGCAAGCATCGGGCCTAACTCTTACTCTGTTGTATCAATCTCATCCCGGGGATACCCACCAGCGGGCATTACGGACGCAGCGTTGATGACTTCTCAGACAAGGCCACCCCTCCTCCATCTGTGACGGTTCTCTGTGGGCCCTGGAGACCTGTCCCAGGCCAGTCAACCCCACCCCCCCCCCATCCCCCTCCCCCTCCCCCCCCACCTCCCCCTCACTCCAGTACTGAGAAGAAGCCCGCAACACATCACACCGCCATGGCACCATTTCAGTTCTGTAATTAAGACCAGCGCCGTTTTCAGCGTTTTACGCTCGACTTGGGGATTCGGCCGTTTGTGTTGATAATAGAGGGGGAGGGGGGGGAGAGAGAGAGGGGGCAGTTTTTATCAAAGACCGGGCCCCAGGGAGATGGCGGAAGGGCGTTTTGTTGAGGAGAACAAGGCTTTCATCTTCCCTCTTACCGTTTGTACCTCAGCCGTTCACACAAGGTCATGTTGGGACGGTAAAAACACTCCCCAAAAAACATCAAATCCAGCCTCGGGCGCATAAACATAGAATTGTCAAACCCGAAAAAAAAAAAAAAAACAACAACAGAAAAACGAGTCCCAACGGATCCTGTTCCAGGAACGACATGCCCTGAACAGTGTTCTGATTAATTAAG
>JADBJO010013790.1:0-5000 GCA_016801955.1 Conus betulinus
TCATGACAATGTTTTTTTTTCTTGGCTCACTGGAATAAATGGCTTACTTCTAACAATTTACACGAATAAAGAATTGTTTTGCTTACCTCCTTTGATTACTCTGGGTCCCCAAGGACCTTCTCACCTGCGTCCATTTGAGTGCTCCTTGTGTCAGTCTGTCTTGTCTCTGTCTGTCTGTCTGTCTGTCTGTCCGATCGGTCGGTCGGTCAGTCCAGTTAGTAAGATTACGCAAAAACTTCGAACCCAATTCAACAAACATGACTAAATTGTATAAGCTGGATGTTGTTTTGTGTAGGACTCAGAGTTTATGTATTGACTCAGAGTGTAAGTGTTCACTCATATGTTTCAACAAAGCCTGATTGTACTTGCTGGAGCTCGCATCTGCAAGCCGCTGTCAGATCTCATGTCTACAGAATGGCAAGTCCTCTGCATCATAGACCTATGTTAAAGTCTTTATTAACGAAACAAAGTTCAAATTTGTGTTTCATTTATCCAACACATTTCCAAAGTTACATAACATTGAAATCAGCGTGTGACTGCTTGTCCATTAGGTCATGAATCACAGGAAAATGAAGTTCACTGGTTCATAAAATGTCCCCAATTAAATGATGTCAAGATCTTTTACCTTAATATTTCAGATACCCCTTCTCGAATTTTATTTTTTAATGGTTTCCTCAAGTGATCAAGCAACAAATTAGCTAGCAACAAATGTTAAACTAGCTGTGCTAGTTAACGTTTTTAACCCTAACTCAGCTGGAAATGTATTATGCGACGGAATTTTTGTTTGTATCCCCCCTTCATAGGAGCCACAACTTCTATACATAGATAGGTACATAGACCGATCCATAGATATTTAGACAGATACACGGACAGATAGATAGATAGATAGATAGATAGATAGATAGATAGATAGATAGATAGATGGATAATGATGATGGATAGAGTGATAGGTAAATGGATAGATAGATAGATAGATAGATAGATAGATAGATAGATAGATAGATAGATAGATAGATAGATGCATAAAAAAAAAAAGAATCAGACGTCCGCTCATTAACCCCAGAATTTTCTCCCATGTTATAGCAAATACCCCCGCTCCCTGTTTTTTGTCGGTTTATTTGTTGTTGTTTTTTTTTCTGACATTTTTTTGTGGATCAGGATCAAAGACAGAATCCATTATCTGTTTCACCGTGGCGCAGGTTTCCTTTCTCCCGAGAGTCTCTTAGGTTCTTCGGCATTTTGTTGAAGGTGCTGCAACAGTCCTTACAAGAGTTTTTCTTTCTCCCCCCCCCCTCCCCCCCCCCCCCCTCCCCCCCCCTCCCCTCCTGTCTCTCTTGACGATGCCCATACTGTTCGCATAACTGGTGCAGTGGAAACTGTCACCGTGAACACGGGGACATTCTTAGAAACGTTTCCCTTCAGGTACACAGAACTTCAGTCGACAATCTTGACACAGCATGACAGATTTGGAATGTAATTACTAGCAAACCGCCAAGAAAACGTAGACAAACGAATCACAAGATTCGTTTTGTGATTCGTTTGTCTACGTTTTCTGGCGTTTTGCTAGTAATTACAATTACAGTTTGTTTAGATTTCCGCCTGCAGTCGCCTCACTTTGCAATTAGACACAACATGACAGGTTTTGATTTTCTTTTTTTTTTTTCTGTTCTGTTCTGTTGTTTTACTTCCGACGTCACAGATCTACACATGAAAATCCACACAACACTCATCCCTACAGGGCCGTGTCAGCTACGGTGTGTTGCATGTTAGTTATTGCTTCTCACTGGAAACTACAAAGTGACGTTAAACTGCCTCTCTGTCCGGGTGTTCCGTCATCACAACATCGTATACATCACACAAACCTCAACGGTCTCTCTGGTCAAAGTGACGTCAAACTGCCTCTCTGTCCGGGTGCCCCGTCATCACAACATCGTATACATCCACAAAACCTCAACGGTCTCTCTGGTCAAAGTGACGTCAAACTGCCCTCTCTGTCCGGGTGCCCCGTCATCACAACATCGTATACATCCACAAAACCTCAACGGTCTCTCTGGTCCTCATCGGCTGAATTTGTCATGGTTGCCCTTGTAGTACCCTAGATGACGTGACGGTGTCACAGAAGGGAAAGTGAGAGGTGCATGTGGAAATATATGTAGTCTGTCTCCTTGTGTGTTCAGAAGGCGTGTATGTTGTTTGCATTAACTTCACTTCCTCTCACTCACACCTTGCGACAACAGACCAGTCAGGTATGGAGGAGTTTACACATTTAGTGCACAATGAGGATGAGGGGGCAAAGGACTTCCCTTATCTTACTTAGTGACAACAGTTACTAGCGATGTCACCCAGCAAATGGGTGAACAAATAAATCAATCTCCCTCAGTGGCACTAGGCAGATTCCATCCACCTGCTGGTTCAAAACAAATACATGAAACACTTCCTTTTCAACAGAAGACTCGTAAATAAAATGTAGAGGGTAGTTATCATATATACATTTCTGCTGTCAGACACACAGGTATATTGTCAATCTGTCAGGTATATTGCTAATTTGACTAATAGGTCTCTCTTTCAATGACAGAACATCAACAGATTTCACAACTCCCACAGGCCTTTACCCAACACATACCAAAAATCCTGATTCTTCGCACAATCAGAAATGCATCCATTATCTCAAAGCATGTCACCATACATTACAAACGAGCTCCAGATTCATCCTGAAAAATAATGATTTCCTGAAACATAAAATAGTTATACAGGATAAATATAAGCTGTTGACACAAAAGCAACTTGCCAAGCAATCCTTGACCAATTCTGGAAAGGCGCTGTCAGGGAAAAACCTGTACATGCATACTAGAAAGAAAATATATACTCCGACCTTATTCCTGCCGTGAGGAGGGAAGGAAGCGTGGCGGTAGTCTGTGCAGCAGAAGACAACACACCACGATAAAAAGTCCAATCTCATGTGCTGTGCACAGAGGAGAAAGAAGGTCACTGAGTCCAAAGTAGCCCACTCCTGCGACTAGGCACCAAGGGGGAGATGAAGAAGCTGGCCCGGTGGAAACGCAGCTTTCAAACGAAGAAGGAGGACCGCCAAACTGGGTCAGGCGACTGGGTGGGAAAATGTCGGCTGCTACCGCTCCAGGAAGTGGGAGGCAACTCAGGGACAGCCCGCAGCGCTCACCAGGGTGGATCCTCGTACCGGTCAAGGCATTACATCACAGCGGCACCGTGATACAATAATCCCTTCCAGGGGGGGGGGGGGGGGGGGGGGGGGGGGGGGATTAAAGAAGAATCAAGGCTCTGGACAGCGAGCTACAGGAACGTCTGACAGCGCCTGTTCGAGACTGGGAAGAGTTCACTGACCGAACAAACTATAAGGAGGTAATCCTAGTCCCTTACGTAATTTATACAAGCGGCCGATGAGTTGATCGTGCCTGTGACAGACGGGTTGTCTGTACGTCATTCGGGATGGTCGCTCCCTTCGAAGACGAGTCAAGTCACTGACGTCTTCCTGATGTATCTGTTGCAAAACGATGAAATGAAACAGGCAGGCATGAGCTTCACTCCATCTCTTGTTGATGGAACAGGTAGAGTTTTCTGTGCAGCTGTTGTTTCTCGTCCGTATCATTAGTTCTAAGTGCGAGTTGGAATTGATGGTAAACTGTCCTCTAAGTAAGTTTGGATGAAGAAGTTGGTAAGTCTGTCAATCGTCATGTCCACAGGTGCCCCCTGTTGAAACCAGCAGCCAGGCTTTAACTTGACGATCCAGAGGAACGAAGGCAAGACTTGTTGACCTTCAAATGAACTCTGAGGTACCTGACATCTTTTGGTCTGCCGCAAACCCTTGGGTTTCTCTCCATAATGCCCAACAGTGGTGGAGCAGACTTCTGGTTATAGTAGCTTGTGGAGATTTGATGTGGATGGCATTCATACAAGTCCGTTGAAAGTGGATGGGAAATGGTGGTGCAAGGCTTTCCCCTGTGCCACTGGGTTCACAGTTTTCAGCAGCGAAAATGGTAAATAAATCCCTTTTTTCTTTGTAAGTAGAGGATATCTCACAGGGACTACAAAATCATGCTAAAATGTATGATAAGTGGTAGTCTGTAAAACGAAGTAGCAAACCAACACAACCCCCCCCCCCCCCCCCCCCCCACCTCCACACACTCAATAAACTATTTAACAAGTTTGCATATTCCAATGACGTCTCTTTTGCGCCAAGATATAGTTTCTTTTTCAATACTTGTATGATCTGTTTAATGAACTCTCAATGGTTGTATGATCTGTTGCATGAACTCTCAATGGTTGTATGATCTGTTTGATGAACTCTGAATGGTTGTATGATCTGTTTGATGAACTCTCAATGGTTGTATGATCTGTTTGATGAACTCTCAATGGTTGTATGATCTGTTTCATGAACTCTGAATGGTTGTATGATCTGTTTGATGAACTCTGAATGTGGTGGTAATCTGTTTCATTAACTCTGAATGGTTGTATGATCTGTTTGGTGAACTCTGAATGGCTGTATGATCTGTTGCATGAACTCTCAATGGTTGTATGATCTGTTTGATGAACTCTCAATGGTTGTATGATCTGTTTGATGAGCTCTGAATGGTTGTATGATCTGTTTGATGAACTTGTATGATCTGTTTGATGAACTCTGAATGGCTGTATGAACTGTTGCATGAACTCTGAATGGCTGTATGATCTGTTGCATGAACTCTGAATGGCTGTATGAACTGTTGCATGAACTCTGAATGGCTGTATGATCTGTTGCATGAACTCTGAATGGTTTGAAAAGGACAAAAAGAAAAACTGGTAAGACAAAAAAAAAAAAACTGGACATTAGATAAACAAACAAAGAGTAAATGAATTAGTTCCATGTCAATACAAATTATTCTGTGCGTGGCGTTTTACAATGACATAAACAAATAATGGAGAAAACATGGTGACAGTTACTTACACTTCAACAAGAATGCATCTGTAAGAATAATGTAAATATGTTT
>JADBJO010013790.1:27500-45000 GCA_016801955.1 Conus betulinus
GTGTGCAAGTAATGTTTGATATGCATGAAGAAGAGAGTAACTGCAGTATGCACGTGATGTTTTGATAGGCGTAAAGAAGAGAGTAACAGCAGTATGCACGTGATGTTTGAGAGGTGTATTAAGAGAGTAGCTGCAGTATGCACGTGATATTTGATATGCGTAAAGAAGAAAGTTACTGCTGTATGCACTTGATGTTTGATATGCGAAAAGAAGAAAGTAACTGCTGTATGCACGTGATGTTTGATAGGCGTAAAGGAGAGAATACCTGCAGTGTGCACGTGATGTTTGATGTGCGTAAAGAAGAAAGTAACTGCTGTATGCACGTGATGTTTGATATGCGTAAAGAAGAAAGTAACTGCTGTATGCACGTGATGTTTGATATGCGTAAAGGAGAGAGAGTAACTGCAGTGTGCACGTGATGTTTGATAGGCGTAAAGGAGAGAGTAACTGCAGTGTGCACGTGATGTTTGATAGGCGTAAAGGAGAGAGTAACTGCAGTATGCACGTGATGTTTGATATGTGTAGAGAAGAAAAGTAACTGCAGTGTGCACGTGATGTTTGATAGGCGTAAAGGAGAGAGTAACTGCAGTGTGCACGCTAAGGTTCATGCGCATGACGAGGGCAGGTTTTTGATGCATGAAACTGACAGTTCAAGTGCATAAAAAATATTAATGATATATGCACGTCGAGGTTCATTGACATCACGAGGATTTTTGAACTATGCACATGCGGAATCACATTGATATATGCGTGAAGAGATTCTTGTTATTCAGTGGTATGGGGGTTAAGAAAAAGACGATAAATCAAACAAAGAAAAAATAAACACAAACTTCAAAACAACAAAAAAAGTTAAGTTAACTACAGGTCGACGCGCTTGCAAAAAAAAAAAAAAAAAATCTATATCAGATGACAGAAAGTTTTTGTGTCAATTTTTCTTTTGATCTTAGACTTTGTGGAAATTAGATCCAGTATTAAGGAGTAATGAATATGTCTGAAAGAAACTAAAGGGAAGGGAGGGCATCGTCAAATGGTTAGAGCGTTTGCCTGCAGAAGTGATATTTGTGAGTTGGAACCACTCGTGGAGTAGGATTTTACGGCTTGAAAACCCTATCTGTCCACTCAATAATGAAAGCCCTATCTGTCCACTCAGTAATGAAAGCCTTATCTTCCACTCAATAATGAAAACCCTATCTGTCCACTCAATAATGAATGCCCCATCTGTCCACTCAATAATGAAAGCCCTATCTGTCCACTCAATAATGAATGCCCCATCTGTCCACTCAATAATGAAAGCCCTATCTGTCCACTCAATAATGAATGCCCCATCTGTCCACTCAATAATGAAAGCCCTATCTGTCCACTCAATAATGAAAGCCCTATCTGTCCCCCCTCAATAATGAAAGCGTGCCCTGTTTAGATCAGAGCAGGCTACAGGCGGCGGAAAGGCAAGGATGAATTTTGCCTTCCGTAGTGCGGCGCCCATAGACTGTGAGCTCAGAGGAGTTCATTGCCCCTTTTGCCATTATGCTATGAGGCTGAACATTTTTGTCTTAAAAAAATGCTTCAAACCGATTTTAAAAACGATGCAACCGCCCTTAAATGCCCCCTCCCTCTCCCTCTCCCTCTCCCCACGCAGTCGACTGAGCCATGACTTGAAAATCAAAATGGATTGAACAGTCAATAAAATCGCAGGAAAAAGAAAAAAACTAGTTTTATGTCCAGAAGACCATATGATGACTGGATGTTATGCTAATAACACACCTGTCATCTCAATTGAACTTTAATTGTGCAGGTGTGAGTATGAGGGATGGCAAAGGTCAATGGTTGTGGGGGATAGGAAGAAGGAGGGGGGGGGGGGGGGGGTGGAGTCGCCCGGAGAATGGCGGACGCAAAGGCGGGAGGTGGGAATGGATGGCGCAGAGACACGCATACAAGTCCTTCCAATAGCCGTTCGCAGAATACATTTTTTTTGTGTTGTGTGCATGTTTCTTGTAGCCTAACTTTCACCTATGTCTTCCCCATCCATTTCAAGCTCTAGAGAGAAGACGAAGACGAAAGACGAAGAAGCAGAAGAAGAAGAAGAAGAAGAAAGAAGAAGAAGAAGAAGAAGAAGAACAACAACAACAACAACACACACAACAACAACAACAACAACGTCAGGAACAAGAACAAGAAGAAATACAAAAAGCAAACGAAAATTTAATCTGTAACAGGCAGGGAAATAAGCTCATTGAAAACTTTGTGAAGTGTACTATTTCAGGGGAAAAATCCACATACACATCAGATACATGCACACAAAGAATTGATACCGAACAATTTTGAAAACATTTTAAAAAAAGTGCGTGGTAGGTTTTGCAACAAACAGGAAAAGACCAAAGCAAACACAATTGATATTATCTCTAAAACCACACACACACACACACACACACACACACACACACACACACACACACACACACACACACACACACACACAAACACCCCACACACTCACCACCCACCCACACACACACACACACACACACAGACACAGACACACAACTAATTACTCACTCGCACATCATCGTCTTTCTAGCTGCAGTGTGCACGTGATGTTTGATAGGTGTAAAGAAGAGAGTAGCTGCAGTGTGCAAGTAATGTTTGATATGCATGAAGAAGAGAGTAACTGCAGTATGCACGTGATGTTTGATAGGCGTTAAAAAGAGAGTAGCTGCAGTGTGCACGTGATATTTGACAGGCGTAAAGGAGAGAGTAACTGCAGTATGCACGTGATGTTTGATAGGCGTAAAGAAGAGAGTAGCTGCAGTATGCACGTGATGTTTGATATGCGTAAAGAAGAAAGTAACAGCTGTATGCACGTGATGTTTGATAGGCGTAAAGAAGAGAGTAGCTGCTGTATGCACGTAATGTTTGATAGGCGTAAAGAAGAAAGTAACTGCAGTGTGCACGTGATGTTTGATAGGCGTAAAGAAGAGAGTAGCTGCAGTGTGCACGTGATGTTTGATAGGCGTAAAAGAAGAGAGTAGCTGCAGTGTGCACGTGATGTTTGATAGGCATAAAGAAGAGAGTAGCTGCAGTGTGCACGTGAAGGCTCATGTGCATGACGAGGGCAGGTTTTGATGCATGAAACTGACAGTTCAAGTGCATAAAAAATACTTAATGATACATGCACGTCGAGGTTCATGGACATCACGAGGATTGTTGAACCATGCACATGCGGAATCACATTGATATATGCGTGAAGAGATTCTTGTTATTCAGTGGTATGGGGGTTAGGAAAAAGACGATAATCAAAGAAAGAAAAAATAAACACAAACTTCAAAACAGCAAAAAAAACGTTAAGTTAACTACAGGTCGACACCGCTTGCAAAAAAAAAAGAAAAAAAATCTACATTAGGTTACAGGAGTTATTGTCCAATTTTTCTTTTGATCTTAGACTATGTGGAAATTAGATCCAGTGTTAAGGAGCTATGAATATGTCTGAAAGAAACTAAATGGAAGGGAGGCATCGTCAAATGGTTAGAGCGTTTGCTTGCAGAACTGATATTTGTGAGTTGGAACCACTCATGGAGTAGGATTTTACGGCTTTAAAAACCCTGTCCGTCCCCTCAATAATGAAAGCATGCCCTGTTTACATCTCAGCAGGCTACAGGCGGAGGAAGGGCAAGGACGAATTTTGCTTTCCATAGTGCGATGCCCACAGACTGTGAGCTCAGAGGAGTTCATTGCCCCTTCTGCCATTGTGCTATGAGACTGAACATCTTTGCCTTAAAAAAAGCTTCAAACCAATTTTAACAATGCAACTGCCCTTAAATACCCCCCCCCCCCCCCCCCCCCCCCCCCCCCCCTCTTCCCACGCAGTCGACTGAGCTATGACTTGAAAATCAAAATTGATTGACCAGTCAATAAGACGCAGGAAAAAAACCTATGCCCAGAAAACCATATGGTGACTGAATGTTATGCTAATAGCACACCTGTCATCTCAATTGACTTTAATTGTGCAGGTGTGAGTATAAGGGATGGCAGAGGTCAACGGTTGTGGGGGATAATAGGAAGAAGGAGGGGGGGGGGGGGGGGAGGAGTCGGCCCGGGGAATGGCGGACGCACAGGCGGGAGATGGGATGGATGGCGCAGAGACACGCATACAAGTCCTTCAAATAGTCGTTCGCAGAACACATTTGTGTGTGCATGTTTCTTGTACCCTAACTTTCAGCTGTGTCTTCCCCATCCATTTCAAACTCTAGAAGAAGAAAGAAGAAGAAGAAGAAGAAGAAGAAGAAGAACAACAACAACAACAACAACAACATCAGGAACAAGAACAAGAAGAATAACAAAAAGCAAACGAAAATTGAATGTGTAACGGGCAGGGATATAAGCTCACTGAAGAGTTTGTGAAGGGTACTATTTTAGGTGGAAATCCACATACACATCAGATACATGCACACAATGGATTGATACCGAACAATATTTAAAACTTAAAAAGGTGCATGGTAAGTTTTGCAACTACAGCAAAAGACCAAAGCAAACACGATGGATATTGTCTCTAAAAACCACACACACACACACACACACACACACACACACACACACACACACACACACACACAACCTAATTACTCACTCGCACATCATTTAAACCATTTACCAGCGGTTCATACAAACTTGTTTTCTTTCGGCTTCAAACAACTTAGTCATGTGTGTCGAACGAAAATAAGGATTTCATTATGACTGTTTATGATACCAAGATGCATCAAGTACATTGATTGAATCAGGTTAAATCCTTGGTTGTCGTTAAAGGAAAAAGCTATTTTTTCTTAATAAATCTTAGTTTGGTGTAGGTGCGACAAGTCTGCAAATTTCACGGTGGCGTTAGAGAAGAAATACTCACATGAACTCTTTTATGCATTCACCGTGAATAAATGCGTGTCTAAGGGAAAAAATGTTGTATCTATGAGAGGTTAAGCACAGTTGTGTCTAGAAAACATGTACTGGTTTACACAGGTTTTCATCTTAACTCTGTGGTGTCAGTAATTTCAAGAGCGAATGGGGCGCATTTACCCAAATCATGCAGTAAATCTGACGACTCAGAAACTTCTTCGGGAATTTTCTTCAAGGCACTTGATTAGTGACTCTACCTGGTATTTCTTTATGATACTGTGGATGTGATTAGTGACTCTACCTGATATTTCGGTATAGTACTGTGAATGTGGTCATGTCACAAACAGTTCTCATTAAAAATGATACCTCACAACTTGTTTTCTGACTTGTTTAATGATATTTTTTCTTGTCATGATATTATCCTTTGTTTAAAATTTTCACATTTTGCCTTGTAGGTGTACACAATGTGGCACGGTTATGAATATGCATGGGCACATGGTTTGAATTATAGCAGGTTTCTAACACCTGTTGTGTAAACTGAGCAACAAATTAAAAGAAACATAAAGCACATTTTTCACGATACAGAGCAAAGCATTTTGATCCTGCTAGTAAGATGATTTTTAAATGCACGAACAAAACTTCAGCGGTTTTGGAGAATAATGTCCAAATCTTTTTTTAATATTTGAGTAGAGGTGTTATGCAAGTTTCGTAAACTATCAGCCTCCTACATAAGCAGCATCTCTTGCGAAACACGCAACATGTTACTCTTAAACGTTTCGTTTGTGACTCAGCTGCCGGTTGAGATACGTTTGTAAGCTTAGTGTTATATCCGATTTTAAGATTTTATTGCGTACTACCAAAAACATGAACAGTTCAAAAGTTTCAAGCTACAGTAAAGCACACTGCCTTCCATTATAGATCACGGAACATCTTACTCGCTAAACAAGAAATAAGATAAAAACAAACGTGTCCCTGTGTAAAGGAAACAACGTCGGCAAACAATGCATCAAATCCAAAATCATCAATAAGGGATGTGTCTAGGGAATATATAAAAGGAACAACATCAGGTAATATGTCTTGTAAATGAGACCCGATTTATCAGTGAATATGTACATAAACCAGGGAAAATACCCATGAGGATATTCTCCCCGGCTACAACAAATAATATGCACATATTTTGATTGTTCAAGGGAGTATACGTAATCCCTGAACATACATTTTCGAAATGACACATAAGCTGCAAAGAAGCTCCAAGCTGCCCTGATCTGCTTGATGTGTGTTTTCACACAGAGGGTTTCAGTTGTTTTTTTTTTAATCAAAATTCAAAACTAAAAAAATAAAAATAAAATAAAAGGGAAACAAAACAGGAAAAGAAATAAAAGGAAAAAAAAAAACAACCCAAACGTGAAAGGAGAGACATTCTGCCAGAAAGGTCATTAGAAGCACACAGCGGAAACCGCAACCTCTACACACATGGACCAGTCCTTTGCGTACCGGGCCCAGATTTTACTCCGGGTCCACACCAGCTCCTCCAAGTTCCTTCCTTATCAATATGTCTGGTAAGCCTTGATTTCCTTCCATTGAGATCAACTTGAAATTGTGTAAGGGATTTCAACAGTGTCAAAAAGAGCTGTTTGGGAATAGCTCAGAAAATGAAAAAAAAAATCCGTTCTTTGATGTAGGTTCACACCATAGTTTTGAGGCCACCTTTCTGTAAGTTCTATTAAAAACTGGGTCCGTAACTTTTGCGTAATCTTACTGACAAACAGACGAACCAACAGACATACGTAAAAACACAAAAGGGAGAAAAGTGGTTATTTCAAAAGGAAAGGGGAAAAACTGTAAAGTTAAAACTTGCTCAATAAAATGTTAGCTCTTTCAAACTGGCTCGCAAAGCATCGCAATGCTTCATTGAAAGAAGAGAAAGGGTACAAGAGACTAGGATAGGAAGAAAAAAAATAAACGACAAAGGAACGAGAGAGAGAGAGAGAGAGAGAGAGAGAGAGAGAGAGAGAGAGAGAGAGAGGAGAGAGGAGGGAGAGAATTGAGGAAAACAAAAGAAAGAAAGAAAAACACAAAACAAATAAGAGCTAACTCATTTTTTTTTTTTTCAAGAAAATGAAGAAGTTGCATGCATTACAGACACTTTCTCTCTCTCTCTCCCACTTCAAAAACATTGATTTTGTATGTGTCTGAGAGAGAGAGAGAGAGAGAGAGAGAGAGAGAGAGAGAGAGAGAGAGAGAGAGAGAGAGAGAGAGAGAGAGTTTACGTCCAAGAAACGACTTAGTTGCACGCCAGAAGGAGAAACCCCCTCATTTTGGTTCAACCATCCCAAATGTTGGGGGGGAAAAAGACGCCCCCTTCCCCTCCCAGAAATGATAAAGCAAAGAGAGAAACAACAAAGACAAAATGGTTAAAAAAAAAAAAAAAAAAAAAAACCAACCTCAATCAGGAACAAAAACAGAAAGGCAAAGAAATCGAAGTTCTTGTCCCCCACCTACCCCTTCCAAACTCATCCATCACCTCTCCTTTTCCACCCTCTCCGTCTTTCCTCCCCCTATCTTCCATTCCTCCCCTCGTCCGTCTGTTCAGCTTTCCAATACAAACCAGTTGCACACATTAGGGGCACAGCTACGGGAGCGAAGTTTAAAAAAAAAACAACAACAACAACAACAAATTCCCATGGAAGAGTATTCCTTGTTCGTCTTTTAATATGAATTTAAAGATCATGACAGTGTCACATGAAAACAATGCTTGGCACAAATACTAAGGTGCTCATAAATACTATTTTTTCTTCTTATTGGTCGGAAAATGGTGGTCCAACTCAATTACTTCTAAAACAAGAATCACAAAAACTGATGATAATGAGTCATTAAAAACAGATGAAGTGACACATGAACAGGGATGGAAATAACACGTGAAAATAGATAATAATGACCCATGAAAGAGCAAATTTAAACTCTGGGTTACAGGTGAGAATGACTCATGGAAACCTGATTTATTGAGATTGACATAAATAATCATGACTCATGAGCACAGGTGTTTGTGACTCAGGAACACAAGATGACTGTGACCCATCGGAACAGATAATTATGAAACATGACCACAGTGGAGAACGACTCATGGCAACAACAATTATGACTTACAAATTAAGGTAATGATGACCTATGACCTCAGATAAAAATGGCTCAGATAAAGAGAGATTATTACTCCTGAAAAGATGTTATCATTATCAATGACCACAGATAACAATGACTCATAAACGCAAATAGGGATGACTCATACAAGCAGATAACAGTGACTCAGAAGAGTAGATAAATGCAAGTCATGAACACACAGATAAGGAAGCTCATATGAAGAGATGATTATGTCTCAAAACACCAGATAACGTTTTTTTTTTTCTTCATGACAACAGATAAGGACGACTTCTGAAAACAGGCTGGTATGACCAATGAAAAGAGATAACTGTGATCCCTGAAAACAGATATCTACGTCCTTCAACACAGCCAAAGATCACTCATGAAAACAGAGTATTACTGATCATGAACACAGGTAATGAAATGTCTAAAACGCATAATACTCATGACTCATTAAATCAGATAAGCAATGTGCCCTTATGAATCAACGTTAACAGTCCGCAACCTTCTGCTTTTTTGCATAGGATTGTGCACAAAACGCGGAGCACGGTCCAGCTTTATATATATATATATATATATATATATATATATATATATTTTTTTTTTTTTTTTTTTTTTTTTCTGTTTTGTTAAACTGCAGTGTTCCATTTAAAAAAAACCCTGATTGTTATAATATTATTATAGTCAGCGCACGCGCGCGCGCGTGTGTGATGTGTGTGTGTGTGTGTGTGTGTGTGTGTGTGTGTGTGTGTGTGTGTGTGTGTGTGTGTGTGTGTGTGTGGTGCGTGAGTTGCGTGCGTGTGTGGTGCGTGAGTGCGTGCGTGCGTGCTTAGTGTGTGTGTATGTGTGTGCGTGTGTGTGTGTTGTGTGTGTGTGTGTGTTGGTGTGTGTGTGTGTGTGTTGTGTGGTGTGTGTGTGTTGTGTGTGTGAGAGAGAGAGAGAGAGAGAGAGAGAGAGAGAGAGAGTTTTGCTTGCTTTAATTTCTCAACTAATGTGTAGCGAAAATATGTGAAATGAAATAGTCAGCAGACAGGAAATTATAAAAAAAAGTTGGAAAGGACAAAAAAAAAAAAAATCATACAGAAAGAAAGGAGAAATAAAGACTCGCCCAAAAGAAAGGGAGATAACGAGAAAAGAAAAGGAGAAATTAAAGAAAACAACAATAATACTCACAAACATGACAACAGCAACCTCCAAATCTACATAATACCACAGACGAAGAGGAGTCGTTGCCAAAGAGAATGCCACGAGCCTCACGCCACGAAGACGGCTAGCTGTCGGCTTTCGTCGGCATACATTGAGTGGAAGAAACTTCTAGGAGGATTTTGTCGCATTCGATATTCACATTTCGAGGAAGATCGAAAAAAAAAAAATCGAATGACAGAACGAACAGGAGAATAAAGTCCCCTCCTCCCCCTCTCCATCCGTGGGCCGCCCGTCCCAACTCCACAAAGAACATGAGAAATTACTCCCATCCTGTCTTCTTCTTCGGCTTCTTCTAATTCCCCCCCCCCCCCCCCCCCTTCACAAACATTGCCCCCCAACCAGTCCCCCCCAACCTCGCAAATCTAACAATAAACTTCAATCCCCCCCGAAGAGGAGTCCCCCCCTTTTTCCCCCAAAGTTCCCCCCCCTGCCTTATCTCGATCCTTTTTTCCTTCATCTTCCTTCATCGAAGCCTTCCCTAGTCCCCCCCCCCCCTTCCCCCTCCTGCTTCTCCTTTCCCCCCGGCTTTTCCCACCCCCTTTTGAGTGGAATCCCTTCTATCCTTTCTTTTGTTCCGCTTTTTTCCTTTATCTCTTCTTCCCTTTCTTCCGTCCCCCCCCCCCCCCGTGATGCGCAATCCGGGGGTCAGAATGAAAGGTTCCCCCCCCCCAACAAAACTCCCCATCCACTTTCCTTTTTTCCCATCCTTCCCACACTCTAACCGTTTTCCTTAAGCCTACCATATCTCCCATCCTTTATCCTTTCCCCCCCCCCCCCCCCAAAAAAAACACTTTTAAAAATAAACTTCCTCCCATCCTTACCCTTTTCCTTTCCCGCCCTTTCTTTTTTCCTTTTTCCCCCCCCCGCCCTCCAACCCACCCCCCCCCCCCCCTTTTTTCCTTCCTTTGTCTTCCCCACCCACCCCCCACCCCCCCCCCGCGATTCACCTCCAACTTGTAACACCACTTCCATGCGAACCTGGCATTCTTTCTGGTCGAACAGGCGGTGTTCAATGTTTCATAATAAACAACACCAGGGTAATAGCCCTAAAAAAAAAGCGGATGAATGTTGTCCGTATGACCTGTATTAATCTTTAAAAGGAACCCCAGTGGTGATATTCACGTCTTTCACTCTTCCGGAAAGCCTGTCATATTGTGTCTAACATGTTGTAGATTCTCAACTTCGCCCCACGGAATGAGTCGCTTTGGCCACTCAACCACGTATTTACTGGAACGGTCAATCAACTTTTCGGGAGAAGTTATGTTTTGGCTGAAAAATATAGCTCCATTCACAGATGTAAAATATGCGCCATAAAACCTTACAAAAAAAACAAGAACTCAGTGTGATAAAACCTGATTATGCTAAAATAATGACTGTTGTATATTTTGACGCAACAAAGGTAACCAGCTTAGATTAGTGTTTGTCAGTTTCTTCATCTAAGGAGGTCAATTCCTAAAACCGGCAGAATACGAGTCTATAAATAAATCTCGTTATTGAAATTTTTTGAATTTAAAAAAAATTTTTTTTTCCTCGTTATTAAAACGACCACAACGAAGACCAATTAAAAAAATGCTACCTCTCACGCCCCTGCCTTCCTCTTCAACCTCCCTAACCCTCCCGAAAAACACACACACCACCAACACCCACGCACACACCCCACACACACACATACACACACACACACACACCACACACCATACACACACACACACACACCCACACACACACACACACACCACTACACCACACACACAACACACACTATACACACACCACACACACAACACACACCCATACATTGCACACAACATATCACACACACCATCACACACCCACACACACACCTAGCATACACACACAACACATACATATACACCCACACACGCACACACACACCACCACACCCACACACACACCACATACAACAACAACACACATCCTAACACACCCACAAAACAAACCACACAACACACACACCAACACACACACACTACACACACAACACACAACACACATACACACACACCCCACACACACACAAACAACCACACCCACCAGACACAACAACAGGACACCACACATACTACATACCACACACACACACACCAACACACACACACACAACACAACAACATACACACACACACACACACACACAAACACACACACACACAACACACAGCCACACAACGCACCACACACACCACCCATAAACACACACCACCAAACCACACAACACAACACACACATAACATAACCACCACCCACACCACACACACAACACACACACACCACTCAACTACAACACACACACACACACCCACACACACACACACCAACACACACACACCACACCCCCCACACCACAACACACAACACCACACAACACATACACACACCCACATACATATACCCAACACACCACAACACACGACACACACCCAACACATCACACATAACACACACCACCCACACACACACCAACCCACACACACACAACACACAATACACACACAACACCCACACACACACACACACCCCACACACCACAGACACACACCCACTACAGACATACCACCCCACACAACCACCACACACCATCACACCACCACATACACACACACACACACACCACTCACACCACACACGCCACTACCACCCACCACACACACCACACCCACACACACACACACACACACACACACCACATACATAGAAACCAACCATTAAAAACTACCATGAAAGGACATTTAAAAAGACTTTTTCTCCCTGCGCTTCCTCTTCACTCCCTACCCCCCTCCATCCCGAACACACACACAACACACCACACACCACACCACACACCAACCCCAACACACACCACCACACACCCCTACAACACCAAGACATATACCACACACACACACACACACACCAACACATACAATAGACACACACACCACCACCCACACAGCATACACACACACACACACACACCACACACACACACATACACCACACACTACACACACCCACACAACACACACCAACCACACACACCTACAACACCCACACACACCACACACATACAACCCACACATACATAATACACACCAACCACAACCACACGACATACATACCATACATACACACCACACACACACACACACCACACACCATACACAACACCACACACACACGTAGGATGATTGCAGTTGAAAGGGCGCGAGGGCCGACCACACGACACAGATCGGGGACTCATACTCACACACACACACACCACACACACATCCACCACACCCACGCACACACCACTAACACTAAAAGAGCTACACACCCACACACACACCCCACACACACACATACAACACACCACCCACAAAACGGCCGGGCACACAAAGGGGGGGGTTGCAACACGCAAACACACAGGCACACATCACATACATCGATCGGAAACGATGATTCTAGCACGCAGTAAGCAGGTGTTGCTCAGAAAGAGGTGATAGGTATATGTAGATCTAGATTGCGGCGTGGGTAGATCCAAGATGGGTCCAGATACAAAAGTATTACGACCTATCCCACGGACACCCACAACTACTACCGCGACTAAAGAAACAACATAACACACACGCGAACGACTTTAAGGGACTACGACGACTACGACGACAAGGAGCGAATCTCAAGAAATAAAGACTGAAGTTATACAGTCCACTGTCTTCGACAAATCAACACATCGTCACGATACACGGGGCTCAAATACTCACTGCGGCTTTTCTCCATTTCCCCACTCTGAATGCAGAAATATTTGCCATGATCTGCGCCTCAAATCATTTATTTGTGAGGTAGACCGGTGAGCATTATCTAAAGTGAAATGGTCCCCCCCGTATCCCCAAACCCAACCGCAATCCCAACTATACATCCATCACCTCCACCCCCCACCCACCCCCCCCCCCCCCCCCCGGTCAAACCGGCCCCCCATATCACCCCCCTGCACCATCAACACCCCCCCCGCCACACCTCACCCCCCCCACACAATCACCCCCCCCTGGCCCCCCCCCCCCCCCCCCCCCCCCCCCAGCCCCCCCCCCTCACCACTCACTACGTCCTCTCCGGTCCTGCTCCGCGTCTGTCCTCCCGGCCCCGCCCACCCCCACCTGTTCCAACGACTCAAATGCGTACCCACCATCGTCCTGGGTCCCTCGACAGTTTAAGTTCTATGTCTGCGATCGTGGATGCCTTCGGGGGGTCTGCCGTGTGTGGGGGGGGGCGTGTTTCGAGAAAAAGAACTCAGCATGTCCGTGACGTCCGCCCACATGCTCGAGACAGTGTGTCTTGTGGGGGGGAGTTCGTGCAGTACCCCTCTCCGTTGAGCACGAACCCGGGAGCCCACCGGTGGAACGACCTGAGGTGAAAGGGTCAATTGTGTATCCCTGTCGCCCACGGAATGAGTCACTGGGGCGCCACTTTGCAACTGTAACTACTTGGCCCACGGAGCAACACAAAAAGTGGTCGCGTCGGAGGATTCATGTTCCTCATTTTGGTGTTGTTGTACAAAAAAAACCTGCCTCTACTGTTATTCGATAGTCGAGTATAAACCACAATGGGTCTGTGAGGCGTTGTTGGTGAAGGAAAATCGTGGTAAGGAAAAAGTGGTTTTCGAAAGATGAAGTCCAGTTTTTGGATTAACAATGACAAGGTTAGAATTTAGAAGATATTGTCAGAAAATAATTCATGCCGGTCTAAGTCTAACATTTGGATGTACATGAGTTTTGGTCGGTTCGTTTGGCACAGTTTTCACCTTTAAACAACGAACATCAAAAGTACATTTTGCCATGCCCCCTCACCCCTTTCCCCCCCCCCCCCCCCCCCCCCCCCCCCCCACAACACACACAGCACGACCACAACACATAAAGCTTCAATGGACAAAGGATTCAACCATAACAATCCCGGGGAGAATAGGCGTCCTTTGACACTCTCTGCTCTAGGGTACTAGTTTTGATGTTTTCCAAACAACTGGGCACCGAAGCCTAACGCAGCAGCTTGAGAAAAACATTTTTCTCCTTTGGTACGCTGAGTCAATGGGGAGACGGGTTTTTCAGCTGGCATCATCGAGACGTCCTTTTTACAACCTAACAAGACGCATAAAGTAAATACAAGGTTCCCGACTGGAGGCGTCCAAGAGCTTAATGTTTTACGTTGAAATGAGCAACCAAACAGATCATAGCAAACGCGTAAATCCAAACAATACTTTAACAAACGCTGTATAGTCTGTCGGATCAAAAAGTGTAATCGCATTCGAGCTGATTTTCCTCATATGCCGGGCACAGCCATTCCTACGTTTGCTTTTGTATATTTTCTAATGTGCACATACATGTAATTTGTTTTGGTATATTGTTCTAATGATGTGCCTAACATCTGTAGTCATGGCTTCCGTTCCGCGTATTTGGTTTGTGTTAAACAAAGATGCTTGCGCTCGAGCTCCCTATCTTATCCTCGTCCTCACCAACCGCCAAGGGGAGGGGTTCCTGGGTTTCTTTTTAATAACCGATCTGTGTAGAAGCGTAGAATGTTCTGAGGTTTGTTATGTGGCATTTGTGATCTAATTGGAAGTAGCGGGCTTTGGGGCCGTCAATCGATTTTTTACATAGTTCTAATTTGACTTATTTCCTGGTCATTAGGGGTCATGTAAGACTCTCGGTCGGCCGGTTCGCCATCCCCTCCTTCCGCTCCTCGTCCCGTTCCCGCCTCATCTCCTCTGGCTCTGTCTTCCTTTGCTCTGGTTCTCTCTGTCTCTGGTCCTGGCTCGTCGCTGTCTCTCTCCCTCGGGGTCGGCGGGTCTCCTCATCCTCCTCGGCCTCTCTCTCTTCGCCGTCTGTGTTGTGTGGGTGTGTGGGTGCGGGTGGTGTGGGGGTGGTGTGTGTGTGTGTAAGAGATAAGACTGGACAGAGAGATGCAAGGAGAGAAAGCCGAGAGAGAGAGGAGAGCGAAGAGAGAAGTGAGAGAGAGGATCACGTGTGGTGGTTTTTGGTGGGGTGTGAGTGGTGTGTGTGGTGTGTGTTATTGGCGTTGTGTGTGTTGTGTTGTTGTGTGTGTTGTGTGTTTGTGTTTTTTTGTGTGTGTGTGTGTTGTGTTTGTGCGCGCGGTGCGTGTGGTGTGTTTACATTGCGTATTTTGCGACAAAATCTGATCATTCACAAAGAATGTTAAATTGTCACTAGCTGTCAAATTATGTTTGCTTTCAATAAATTTCCCCTCTCGTCTCGTCGGTATATCGGTCTCCTCTCAATCCGCTCCTCTCCTCGCCCCGCCCTTCTCTCTCCCCCCCCCTCCGATCTCTCCCCCACACTCTCTTCCCCCCCCCTCTCCCTCCTCCCTCCCCACCCCCGGTCTCCCCCCCACCTCCCTATCCCTCGGCCTCCTCCCTCCTCCTCCTCCTGCTCTCGCTCCATCTCCCCTACAGCTCTCTCTCCTCCGTCTCCCTCCCCTTCCGCTCTCTCCGTCCCCCCGCCTCTCTCTTCCCCCTCACCCTCTCCCCACCCTCTCCTCTCTCCCACCCTCCCCTCACCTCCCTCTCCTCGCCCTCCCCTCCCCGTCCCACACACACCAACAAAAAAATCTTCCTCCTCTCTCCCCCAGTGTCTCTCTATCTCTCTCACTCCTCCTCCCCCCTCAACACCACAAGACAACACACATTCACACCCCCAACCACACACAACACACACACACGACCAACCCACACACACACACACCACACACACCATCATAACCCTGACTGTTTGTATTTTAATTGTTCTGTTGATGGGTTTTTGTTGATTCAGGGGTTGCTTATATCTGTGTGTAATATAGATTTTCTTTGGTTCCCTCTAAGAAAGGAATGATTTTAAAAAATCTTTTTCTTCTTCTTATTTCCTGCCCGTACTTGTTTTGCTCTCTCGTCTCTGTCCTCTGTCTTTGCTTCTGTTTCTCGCTTTCTGTTCTGTTTCGTTGTTTGTCGTTTTTTTGTCTGCCTTTTATAAATAATATTCATTTACTGCTCTGTCTGTCTCTCTCCAGGTCCTCCTCTACTCCCTCCGCCTCCCCGTCACTCCGCTTCTTCTGCTCTCCTCATCTCCCTCTCATCTCCGCTCAACCCTCACTCATCTCGTCCCTTCATCTCTCTCTCCGGTCCTCCCCACGGTGCGCCTCCGCTCCTGTCTCCCTCTCTCTGCTCATCATCTCCTCTTCTCCTCTCTGCTCCCGCTATCTCGGTCTCATGCTCGTGCCGTGCGTGGTACGTCGCGTCAGTGCGTGCTGCGTGTGTGGATTTGTGCGTATGTGTCTTGTGAACTTTCAGGAACGCGTCGTGCTTGCGAGCTTGCACGCGCGCGAGCACGCGAGCGTGAGTTGAGTGAGTGTGTGTGTGTGTGTGTGTGGTGTGTGTGTGTGTGTGTGTGTGTGTGTGTGTGTGTGTTGTGGTGTGTGTGTGTGGTGCGGCTTGCGTGCGTGCATGCGGTGCGTTGCGTGCATGCGAGCGTGCGTGCGTTCCTTGCGTGCCTGCGTGCGCGCGCGCTGTGTGTGTGTGTTGTGTGTGTGTGTCTGTGTGTGTGTGGTGTGTGTGGTTTTGTGTCGTGTGTGTTTACTGAAGTCTCTAATCTCTCCTCAGACAAAGGAAGAACGACCAAGAATTTGTGAAGACAACACAAAGAACCCAAAGAATTGTGGAAGACAAGCAACACAGTAGAAATTTAAATCTTGGATCCCATATGAGCCATTTCCGAACGGAGAAAGGAGCCCGTAAACAACACCATTCATTTGGGAGCCAACACCACGGAAACTATTGTCGCATATCTTGCACTAACGCTTACTAACACCTCCCACCAAGCGAGTGATCTATGTGACATTCGTTAGTTAGCTTCCAGGAGGACATGGAAAAATATACGATTAAAATTCTGCTTCGAGAAGCGCCTTGGGCGGTATTAAGATAGAGACAGATAGAAGAGAGAGGAGAGAGAGGAGAGAGCGAGAGAGAGAGAGGAGAGAGAGAAGAGAAGAGAGATCTAGAAGATCGTCTCTCTCTCTTTTAAGTCTATCTTTACACACACACACACACACACACCACACACACCACACACACACAACATACACTACCCACACACACACCCCATTATATATATATAGATATAATTATATATACATCTATATGTGTGTTGTTGTGTGTAAAGGTGTGTGTGTGTGTGTGTGTGTGTGTGTGTGTGTGTGTTTGTGTGTGAAGTTCTGAAACCGTGCTGTGTTGTGTATTCACTGAAACCTGCCTTTTCAC
>JADBJO010013791.1:0-12500 GCA_016801955.1 Conus betulinus
CTTTCAAATTCCTAGAAAAAAAAAAAAGATGAAAATCGGAAGTATGTCCATAGGGAATAGAATGTACGAGTTTTCGGCTCGTAGAGCCTTCATCAGGAAAAAGTACATATTTACTTTTTTACTTTTGCTTATTTACTTTTTCCTGATGAAGGAGCCGAAAGCTCGTACATTCTATTCCCTATGGGCATACTTCCGACTTTCATCTTTTTTCTACTTGTTCTTCTGCCCACCAGTCCGCTATTTTTAACTTTCAAATTCCGTTTTTCACTTTCGAGGACTTTTTTAAAATTCACTCGTGCTTGAAATTATCACAATGGAAGCTCACATCGAGCATGTGAATTCTTACAGTTCAACGAGGTCCGAAGCTTGATAAAATCAAATTTCATTATGTTCAACTTCATTGAAAATCTTGTGCAGGCACTGAACAAAACAGACAGACAATAAATTGTTCAAAATCATGTTACGTTAAAAAGTCAAATCAAGCATGCATCGATACAAACTACTTCGGACTTCGTTGAAGTGTGAGAATTGATAAAAGCAGGCATTTTCATCGTTTCAAACACACACACACACACACACACACACACACACACACATTGGCGCGCACGCACTCTCGAGGCGCTTGTTATCTTAAGGCAGCAGGGTCACCGGAAATCACCAAAATTGTGTGGACTACATGTGCAATGAAAGCACTTATGAAGAGTGTTATGATTTTTTTTTTAAATCGTTGATTCCTATATCTAAGGCAAACATAGAAAAAAAATCATACAACTCTTTATAAGTAACTTGCAGAGGAGTTCAAGGTTCATGCAACACCCGTATATCTCTGCAATTCCTACGGAAATTTCAGTGAATCGGACAATATTTTGTAGATAGCATCATGCACACAGTGCATACTGCCATTTGCCCATTATGACATCACAAGGAATTAATTTTTAACGTCGGTTTCAAAAGTTCTTTAGCTGGTTGGTCATGGCTATTGGCAACTACGGCATGTTCCTGGTAACCTGGTAAAATTTCATAATAAAAAAGAAAACGGTTTTGGGACTGTTGCCAACACAATTTGGGTAAAGATTTCCAGGTGACCCTGCCTTTGTACATAAGCTAAAATTAATGAAGGAAAAGGAAACGAGCCAGCGTACAAGGCAAAACATTTATTTATTCCTGTACCATTGCCATGATAAGGATTAGAGGAATGTCAAAGCGATTTTATAAAAGATAATGCATAATTCCTGCTGAAAATTCTGATCAGATCTGAACAGACGCCCACAAAGTTGTATGAGATGCGGAATGTGGAAAAAAGGGAAAAAAAAAAAAAAACAGAAAAAAAACAACGACCACCAGAGCTTCTCTCTCAAAGTCAACGTGTCAAAGTCAGGGATGATCTCGGAAACGCAAAAAATGAATAAATAAATAAAATAAAATAAAATAAAAATAAATAAATAAATATGAATAAAAATAGATAAAACCTTAAATGTGAATGTCATTTGCTTGGCAACCTGGGTCATGCTGGGTCCTGTGCATGCAGGGTCAAATGGCTCACAGCGCGCCAGTAGCGTCCAATGGTCCGCTGGCCTCCCACGTACTCCTGTCTCAGGCGGAGAAGGCGTGTCTCGAGTTCTCTCCACTTGCGGCGGCGTGTTGGTGGCGCGTCGCCCCTCTCGTAGCGGAGGACCGCCTCCTCTGTCAGCGTCTGGTGGTCTTTCAGCTGGCGGATGAAGCACCACAGGTTGGGATGGCGGGTCCTGACGGCGTCGTTGAGTTTGCGGTGGTACGCTGCAAATAAAAGACACGACACCATTAGCATGACAGAGAAAGCTGTTTGTTTAGAGCGCGCCCGGGGGGGAGGGGGGGGGGGGGGGAGGAACACACATCAACAGCAGAGAACCGTGCTGTCCGAACTGGTCAATTACGCGAAATTTAAAGTGTTATATAATTGTATAGTGTGCTGGAAACAAACAGAACATTCAAGTTCCAGAAATAAAGCAGGGTGCAACGCCAAGCCGCGGTGACGAGTAACTTCAGCTGCCTGACGTAGGCTACGCGATGCATCCGAAAGTCTTTCCCAATTATTAAGTCAATAGTCTCTGCGAGGGGACCCAATTTCTATGTGCATTGCTTTCTCTAACATTTGCTAGTGCATACAGCTGTTTGTGATTTTTCAAAAGGTATACTTACACTCAATGTTGTTGTTTGTCCGCTGGTCCATATTCGGGAAAACACGTTCCAGACGGGTGGGGGGAAGGGCCATTCGGCCTGGATGTAGGTCCTCCTGACGTAGTTGAGGAAGTCGTCCACGGCAGGATACACGGCAACCAGACGCCTGACCCTCCGGCTGCCGACTAGCGTAAAGTTCATCTGCACCAAGGCCACCGGAAGACAGCCCAGAGCCATGACCAGCCTCACTGCTTGTTGGAGCAAAGGATCCTGCTGGTAGTCGCCTGCGAGCCCCAGACGCTGAACCCGCTTCCACAACGCCTGGCCAAAGTGAAAGTAGCACCTGGACGTGCGAACCTGAGGCAACTCGGTCTCGATAGAAGTGGAAAGTCCTACTTCAAAGTCGGTCACCACGAGCTGGGGTCTCCAGTGGTGGTGTGAGTTTCACGGCGGACGGCTTGTTTGACGACTTGCAAGACCTGGCGGCAGTCGCCGACTGTACGGTTGTTGATCAGCACATACACGAAGGGTATGATGAACCCACCGAGGTTGCCAACAATAGTGAAGAACTGACCGAAAGGTCATGGGCAGCTCTTGAACGTCGCGTCCATGTCCACAGTCTGGCAACGGCTGAGATTCACGAGGTTTTCTCTCGTGGCGAAGATCCACACTCCCCAGCCGTTGTCTCCATGGAGGAGGAATTGCTCCTGCCCCAAGTTTCCGCCCATGGCCCCTGCACGTCAACATACGCAATGCTCTGAGGGATCGGTGGCATCATACCGGCCCGCGCTCTGTGCATGGTGCTCCGGAAGATCTGGTAGGCCGGAATGGGCTCCCTGTCACCACCATCTTGAGCTCTCCGCAGTCTGTTCACTTCGCCGTTATAGACGCGCGCAGAGGGACGTGTTGGGTCCACCCTAACTTCTCTGATGAGAATCTCGCGCAGCTGGCCTCTCTGTATAAGGGCAGTGTCGCTGGGGTGGTTATGGTTGTGTTGGTTATCCAGCCAAAATACTTCTTCCCTCCCATCCCTCTTGCCTTCGCCACTGTTTGTAAAGAGGGAAGATGATCGACATATAGTATCGACATATCGACATGAAATAGTAGACTACTGCTAAGGCACAAATCCAAATTCCGTCAATTGTGCTAAAAGCAGGTGTTTGGAAATCTTTTTGTTTTTGTGAAAGGTAAACAAATGATAGGAAAAAATGCATATGCTCACCACCTCCCCCCCTCCCCTCCCCGCCGAGAGAGTGAGAGAGAGAGAGAGAGAGTTGCACGTGCCCCACGCGTGTCAACTCAGGTTGTTCCCATTTTAACCGCTACATTGGAAGTGTCATCGCGCTTCTGTCGTCAGCGAAGCGTGTCACTTGGCGTGGCCCCCAGGGCGCATTTACGGGGGGGGGGGGAGGGGGGCGGCACCTTTCCAACGGATAGGTATATTTGGATCGTGTATGATTCTAGAACGGGAAGCATGAATTTGTGACGCCAGAAAAGGGTTTTGACAGTGATGTGCTTCTTTTTACGCTTTGAACTCCTATCCCTTTATATCACACCGTGCGTGAGCTACACCTTTTCTTTCGCAACGGGCCATTTTACTTTTAGACTGTCTACACAGAAGCGCTGTCCAGTCGGCATAAAACCCCTCTTCTACGGCCCTCCCGCTCCACCCCCAATACCCGACCCCCCCCCCCCCCCCCCCCCCCCCCCCCCGTCCTCCCACTGCCTCGCCTATAGCAATGAAAACAACAGTAACAACGTTTAAGTCAGCAAAACCCACCAACACCACCAACGGCAAAAAAAGTGGGTCTGGGGGGGAACACCGGGACTGGGGAACACCGGACCGGGGATTTGCGGGAATGGGGAACAGCGGGATCGCCACAGGGTGGGGAACAACGAAACTGGGGAACTTACGGACTGAATTTTGATTTTTTATCTTGAGGGGAACACCAGGACTGGGGAATATAGAGACTGGGGAACAAAGAACTTGGGGAACAGCGGCAGCACTCCGGAACAACGGACAAATAACAATGCTGAAGGTAGGGGTGCTTCTTTCTACATCTTTTTCCACAACGAAAATTAAACCAGCATACAGTTAATACGATGTACAAAAATACACCAGGCGGTATTGAAACGAAGAGGATCCTTTTATTTACAAACGTTGAAGAATATAGGACAAAAAACAAATCACTGACCTTCAGGTTCAATAAGCCGTATAGGAACTCAATCGTACATGCAGCAGTAACTATTCTACTAATGGCAGCTTCTCGTCGACTAGACTCAAACTCAATGAAGACTCGAACATTTCTCGACTAGAACTCTTCAACAAATCTCATTTCGCTAGGCTCTCTCTCTCTCTCTCTCTCTCTCTTGTCTGTCTCTCTCTCAGTCGCACAGCTCTCATTCTTTTGTATGATACTGAAAGAATATTCTCGAACCTACTCGATTATTCTTTTCTAGAATATTTTTGCATATCAGTAAGCTTAACCAATGAAATCGCGACGACCGTATGCAAATGTAATTCGGTCAGCTTCTACAACATTCTCGAAACTTCGGCAAAGCACTAGCACTTACGGAAACCTGGTGAACATTCTAACATAATCTTGACTATTCCAATCGCATTATCAATCGATCCAAAACAATACTGAACAATTAGGCATACATTCACTTTCCAAACGTTTTAAACAAATCAACGATAGCACTACACTGACCGAAAATACAAAGATCTAAAAGCGATAAATAAAAGGAGGCTTGCAACGCGTCATTATTGCTATGAAGTCTTTCACAAAAGTCTCCCCCTCTCTTGTCTCCCTTTTAAAGCGACGGACGAACGGAACGACGGACAGACTCGTGACATTCTTCGGTTCTCATTCTCAGTCTTTGACTGGGAACACACAAACCAAACCAACCAACAAACAGGACAAAACAATATGCCCCCTGATCTTCGATCCGGGGTCATAACCAGCACCACTCCTTTCCATCCGTCGCAATGTTGCCTAAAAATGTCATTTCAGGGGGCGGGGGAGTGTGTGTGTGTGTGTGTGTGTGTGTGGGGGGGGGGGGGGGGGATACAAAAAAAAGACAGAAGCCCAATGTATCCTCCACAACAGTGACCTAAGTCTTTCTTTATTGCAGCATACCATCGCGTCCTGAACGAAGCAGTGCAGGTGCGCCACCCGCCGTTGTGGACGTTTGTTCGTCACCTGAAAGACATTCAGGCTATCGCAGAGAATAAAATCACGGCAGCAGAGCAAGGTGTGGCGCCTCCACGGAGGAGACAGAAGTGGAGAGACCTACAAACAAACAGCCTTCAGCGCCTTCGTGGACAATACGAACAAGGAGCCAGGGATTTGCCGTCGTTCTGGTCCGCTGTGGCTCATTTGATTTGACCTTTTTCTTCGGAAATGAAAATGATGACCACTGTCTGGTTTGCGTTGACTTGTGTTCTTTTATACTGAATCTCTACGGTAAGATTTATCATCAATGTCCCTTTCAGTCTGATTACATATTTTCATTCTGTTTAGCCTAATGAGCAGAAAGCTACTAATACAGCAACTAAAAAAAGTCTAATTGTTAGCTGTGGATCATTTGATTTGGCCTTCTTTCGGAAATGGAAGTGATGACTGACTGGTTTGCTTCATTTAGACTGAATCCAAGGTCAAAATTATCATCAATACCCCTTTCCATTTTGATACCCATTTTCATTCTGTATGTGCAAGAAGCTACTAATACAGTAACTGAAAATGTCCAAAACTCTTCCTCAGTGTTCAGAGAGAGAGAGAGAGAGAGAGAGATGCCCTCTCTGGGGCACATCGACATGGGGTCACAATGACATTGGGTCACATCGACATAGGGTCACATCGACATGGGGTCACATCGACATGGGGGCACGACGACATGGGGTCACAACGACATGGGATCACAACAACATGGGGTCACAACGACATGGGGCCCCACGACATGGGGTCACATCGACATGGGGGCACAACGACATGGGGGCACAACGACATGGAGTCATATCGACATGGGGGCACAACGATCTGCCATTTGGGGCACAACGACATTGGGTCACAACGACATTGGGTCACAACGGCATGGCTGCCGTTTGTAAACGGACAAGAAACCAGAGCGTTCAGCAAAACAACAACAAAAAAAACTATGGAGAAAACATTGAGCTGAATAATTAATGCATTGCAAAAGAACCATCCTTTTCCCACAGTGTATCTTTGATCGCACCAAGAGAACGAGCAAGTTGGAGGAGGGTCCTGACGTGAAATTTTTTGTCGTCTTTCGCCATGTCAGTCAGTCTTGTTCCTTGGAATGGTCTCCCTTGTTTCAGTGTCAATTTTATGTAGGTGGTATCCTGCGTACGTACGGATAACTCAATACACGTTACTCCACACCTATGCTTTGAGACCATAGGGCGCAGGACATACACCTAATCAATACATTAATAACAAAGATGAAGGGATTTAAGACGAAAGTCTTATGGTCATGGCTTAGTAGAGATGTCTGACATGTGTCAACAGCTGGTCAGAGACTCTCGGTACCTAACATTGTCTGAGCTACTGTTATGGTTGTATGTGTGTATTTTCGTATGCCTGCACGTACATGTGTTTGTGTGTGTGTGTGTGTGTGTGCGCGCGCGCGCGCGCGCGCGTGCATGTATGTGTGTGAGCGCGCGCACGCGCAGGAGTGGGTGGACCTGTGTGTTTGCGTGCGTGCGTGCATGCATGCGTGTGTGTGTGTGTGTGTGTGTGTGTGTGTGTGTGTGTGTGTGTGTGTGCATTTGATTATTTGTGGGATATGTTGTTCTTGTTCAGAAGATGACGTACACCTATAGTTATCATTGATCATCAACATCAACAATAGCAAAAATGATGATGATATCATGACAATGATAATGATGATGTTGAAAATTGAAATGATAGTGATAGATATAATACTAACTGCCATGAAAATAATAACGAAAGCACTACCACCACCACCACCACCACCATCACCACCACCACCACCACTACTACTGATAATGATGATGATGATGATGATGATGATGATGAACATGATGATGATAATGTGTTAACACTACTACTACTACTACTACTACTACTACCACTACTGGCTAGTAATTACAGAAAAGAAGCGAATAAGCAAAAATAAAAAGCATAGGGGCCTATCACATCATGATTACTAAAACAAAAAAAAAAAAGAAAAGAAAAATGAAACAGTAGTACGATAAGATTTGGGGGGGGGGGGGGGGGGGGGGGGGGGGGGGGGGGGGGGGGGCTGTAGACCGGGGGCATAATCAGGGGCCGGAATAGCTCAGTTGGTACAGTGTTTGTGTTCGCGCACATATCTGACCGTGTGGCGTAGTTTGTGGATTATCCATCGGTCATGTCTGTGTGTGCATGTGCCTTTGCCATGTGTGCGGCATGTCAATACGAGTGTGTATGTGTGTGTGTGTGTGTGTGTGTGCGTGTGTGTGTGCACGTATGTGAGTCAGTGCAGTGCCTGCGTGTGCATGAGCAAGCCCGCATTCCCTGAAAAACCAGTTCTGGAGCGAGCATCTTGCTCTGCCTGTGCCAAGACTCAGCCGTTCGCGCGCGCGCGTGCGCGCGCGCACACACACACACACACACACACACACACACACACACACACACACACACGTTCGCCCCACCCCCTTGCCTTGCTTTTCAGTCTCCCTCCCAGAGGGCACAAACACGTTTAGTATCCAGTATCAGTCCTCATTGGCTAATCAACAGCGACGACTTTACGTCAGAATCACCATGGGCGGGGCTGTGAAGAGGGACATGAACACTCCAACAGGCTACCATGAGAGCAGGACATCAAAGGCCACAGACTTGTTGACTTTCTTCTTTATCGGATGTTCCCAGAACGAGATTTGGTCTTCTGCTTCCGCTCCCTTCTCTTCCCCTTCTTCCCTTCTCTCCCCTCCTCTCCCTTTCCTCTCTGCTCCTCCTCCTCCCCCCCCCCCCCTCCTCCCCCCCTCTCTGTCTTCTTCGTCTCTTCCACCTCTGATGTTTCTGGTGTGTGTGTGTGTGGGGGGGGGGGGGGGGGGGGGGTGGCGTTGTGAGTTAGTGAGTGTGTGTGTGTGCGCGCATGCGTGCACGCACGCACGTTCGTATGTGTGTGTGTGTGTGTGTGTGTGTGTGTGTAGCATGTCCTATTTTTGCATAATGATTTATTCATGATAAGGTAGTGGCCAGGACATGATCTACAGTGGTCACTGGGCTATAGTTAAAACACTAGTTCTTCGAGATGTTAGCGTCAATTTTGTAACATATGAACATAATTTGCCCGAAAACACACACACACACACACACGCACACGCGCGCGCGCGCGCGCGCACATACACACGCACACAAACATACACACACACACACACACACACACACACGCGCAGGCGCACACTTACACACTTACACACACACACGCGCGCGCGCGCACACACACACACACACACACACACTGCCGAAAGGGCCAACTGACCAAAACACTGAGTGGCTTCACGCAATACAAAGCACGAATGAAAAATGGCTGATTGCCGGTGATTTCAATGCACACTCTCCTTTTTGGAAAAGGGGGTTGTTCTACTGTAACCAGTAACCGTTTTGTTGAAAATGTTGTCGATTCCGATTTGTATTTGCTCAATAATGGAAATGTAACCAGAATTCCAGATATTTCTACACATAAAGCAAGTGCTATATAGACTTGTCTTTGATATCTCCCCAGTTAGCTTTTGATTGCACTTGGCAAACTTACGAGGACACTCTCGGAAGTGATCATTTGCCGATCATAATAACAGTCAATGAAATGTATAATATTCAGGAATTACCAGAGGACAAAATTCCCAAATACAATTATAAATTTGCCGACTGGGACAAGTTTAAAACTCTCCTTACCAGCATAGATGTAGATAGTGTTTGTGGAATAGAAGAGAGTGTGGATAATATGTATTCACATTTCAACAAACGGATACTTTTCGCTGCAAATGGCTCAATACCTAAATCTAATCATATACAAAAAAAACACGTCATGCTGGGAATGTCTGGTGGAACAAAGACTGTGAAGAAGCTGTAGCTTTAAAGAAGCTTAAATACAAGGAATATGTTAAAAACAAAAGTGAGGAAAACCATCAAGAAATGAAGAAAGCAAAGGCACACTCTAACAGAGTTATTGCAAAAGCAAAGCGACTTTACTGGTCATCATTTTGCGCAAGAGAAGTTTCCCAGCATAAAGATCTTCAAAAAGGTATGGAAAAAGTTTCAAGTTATGAAAAAAAGGGATAAATATTCCGAGATATCCAATTAATTTGGAGACAAAAAAATTCCCGACTCCATATGAAAAAAGCCGAAGCTTTTGCTAATATGTTTTCTAAGACCATGCGCGCCTGGAAAGCCTTCCGCACGAATGCAGACAACATCGGGAAAAAGCAAGAAAAAAACAGAACTTTATGATGAACCAGTTCCAAATAATGACCATTTCATAAATGCACCCATAACCACACAAGAATTAAAGGATGCCGTCTCTTTTAAATGCAATAAAACATCGTCGGTAGGGTTGCTGCACGGCATTTCAAATCAAATGTTACAACACATGCCAGAAAACTTTTTTCTCTTTTTATTAAAAATATTTTCAAAGATTTGGAAAGATGGTCTTATGCCAGTTATTTGGAAACAGTCAATAGTAATCCCAATTATAAAGCAAGGAAAGCCTGTGTCAAACATCGACAGCTATCGACCTGTCGCTCTGACTTCTCATACTGCAAAACTTATGGAAAAAATTGTACTTAATAGACTTATCTATTTTTGTAACAAAAATCATATAATACCTACTAATCAAGCAGGTTTTATAAAGGGAAGATCTACCACTGATCATATCGTAAAGTTAACAACTCAAATCAAATATCAGTTTGCCAGACGGAAGAGTGTTCTGGCTACATTCTTTGATATTAAAAAAAGCTTTGATAGTGTATGGCATGCTAGATTGTTATATAAATTAAAGGCGATTGGGATTTCAGGTAATTTTTAGTTATATTAAAGAATTTCTAACACAAAGAAGTTTACAGGTCAGAGTACAAAACACATATTCCAGTTTTAAACCATTGGATATGGGTATTCCTCAAGGCTCTGTAATAGCTCCAATGCTATTTAATATTTTTTGCTGTATGATCTTCCAAAACATGTAACTAAAAATGCTACAGTTGTACAATATGCCGATGATCTGTGTATGTGGATAAATACTTGTATGAGAAAAAAACACACCCAAAAGAGCATTAAACTACCACAGAAAACTTTATCAGGCAGAGCTTGATAACCTTAGCAAATACTTGTTTATAAATGGTCTAAAGCTTTCACATGAAAAAACTCACATGGTTTTATTCAACAATGGGGATGATCCCTCTCTGATTTACCATCTTTTAAGCTGGATGGGATAACACTTGCGTACGTACACTTAATTAAATTCTTAGGTGTCCACTTCACATCGAAACTCACATGGAATATCCATATTGATTACCTTTTAAAAATAAGGCAAGAAAAACTTTAAATTTTCTGAAATTTTGAGCAAGCAAAGCTGGTGCCAAGATGGAAAAACATTAAAGCTCTTGGCTTTGGCATTAATTCGTTCTAAATTATCATACGCCCAAGAGGCTTTCTTTAGCGCACCTAAATATTTGTTACAAAAACTACAAAGTGTAGATAGCAAAGCCTTCAAATTATGCCTAGGAGTTCCGGTATATGCCTCCACTTTGGGGACATACAGAGAAATAGACGTTTTACCGTTAAATGAATATAGGAATCTATCACTTGCAAAAATATTTCATGAAATGTGCAACCATGGAAGGTGTGAATGAAATGGAAATATCTATAAACCCAGAGAGTGATTATCCAAAAAAGAGCAAAAAATATTGCCTCTCTGTGCACTATCAGTTCATACACTGCTGATTTGTTTAAGAAAAGTAATATAGATGTTAAGTCTTTGTCAAAAACGTCTCTTATAGATCCCATTCCAACTTGGGAAAGAAAGAGGGCGAAGTTTGATCTTGAGTACACTGATACAAAGAAAACAAATCAGCCTTACATCTTGTATAGATCCCATTATTTAACGAAGATGCAAATGCAAGATAGATATTCTTGTCATATTTAACCATCTTAAGTAGTATTCCAACAGATGGATGTATACAGATGGTACGAGTAACAAAGAGGCCGGATCAGCATTTGTTATTCCATCGCTGAAAGTAGAAAAAGCATATTTCGTGGAAAATATCGCTCCATATTCGTAGCTGAAATGATAGCGATACTTATGGCGTTGACATTTCTAATTGATTTACCACAGTCAATTTTTTCAAGTGTTGTTTTGTGTAGATTCGCTGTCAGTGTTACAATCGATTAAATTTTTTAATTCAAATTCAGATAACTTTATTTTGAAGGAAATTCAACATTTAATCCACGTCTTGATATGTAAGGGAACAGATATAACTTTCTTCTGGGTTCCTTCACACTGTGGAATTTAGGGCAATGAACTTGCTGACAGATGTGCGAAAAAAGGCGCTGAAAATGGAACGAGGGTACAAACTATTTCCATACCGTTCACTTTGAAAGAGAGTCAACAAATTTTAAAACAAACAGCTTGGGAATATTTTAGAAATGGGCAGAACAAAGCTGCTCATGTTCAGACACAAAAAATATCCTCTTTTAGTATTGATCATTTCAAAAGCATCCAAAATCTGCACATTTATGATATGCATCAATACAGAAACTTCGTTTCAATATTTCATCGATTGAAACTGGATGCTTTTAGAACTAAATATAGCTCTGCAACAAAATGCATATGCGGGGAAACAAAATTGACAAGAGATCATGTTTTGTTCGAATGTGCGCCTCTCAAGGCATTTCTGCACATTTATCAGGCATGTCTGTGACCGATATTTTTTCTGATATTGATTTTGCTTTGAAAGTTACTTTCTGCTTGATTTGTAGCCCAGTCAGGTATTTGCTTTAATCTCATATTGATAGGGTGTGTAGGTTTGTTAGTTTATTCGTTTGCCTGTTTAATTGTTTTCTGATGTTATGTACACGATCCTCCGCTCACTCCCAGCCCCTCCCAACAGACACACACACACACACACACACACACACACACACACACACACACACACACTTGTAAGCAACATGAACAAACTCTATCTATCTCCTTCTATTTGCCTGTCTATCCTTTCTTGTCTATCACATAGTTTGTGAACACACACACACACACACACACACACACTCGCAAACATATACAAACACACACTCACATGCGCCCCCCCCCCCCCCCAC
>JADBJO010013791.1:15000-34733 GCA_016801955.1 Conus betulinus
AATCTCTGAAAGTTCACTGCCCCTACGTTCACTTCATCAGGTTATGGGACTTCCATCTTTAACCTTTTGATACCCGCGCCACTCCCCCTGTCCCCATACGCCATTTTTATTGCACTGTATTATTTTGTCGCGTTTAAACTGTATCAATGTGTACACCGCACTGTTCTTTGCACGGTGTAATCTGTTAGTGTACGTGCACATCAGTACGAGCCTGTGATCGTATCTGTGTTTACGTAGCAGTGTCTTCACAAACTGCTGATTGTCTTGATCGATCCTCTAACCTGTAACCTTCTAATCCTGCACGTCGCCAGGCATTAGGAAAGCAGGGTAACGCAGCCAACTACCGTCCCATCTCCCTCACCTGCATAGCCTGCAAGCTGATGGAACATATCATCACTAGCGACACATCATGTCCCATTTTGAGAACAACGAGATTCTCTGTCCAGAGCAGCACGGCTTTAGACGCGGACGGTCATGTGAGACTCAACTCGTAGGGTATGTGGACGAAGCGATCACAGAGATCGAGAAGGGAAACCAGGAGGACACTATCGTCCTTGACTTCTCAAAGGCCTTCGACAAAGTTAGCCATAGCCTACTGGTTCACAAACTACGTCGTTACGGCATCGTAGGCCGCACCAACGCCTGGATCAAGGACTTCCTTGTGGACAGACAGCAGGCTGTGGTGTGTGAGGGAACAAGATCTGACTTTCTACCTGTAGAATCTGGTGTCCCTCAAGGCTCGGTCCTAGGGCCGAGTCTTTTTCTTCTTTATATAAACGACCTTCCTGATGGCATCAAGTCGAAAGTCCGCCTATTTGCCGACGATACCATGTGCAGCAAGACCATCACGAAGAAAAAAGACGAGCGAGTACTGCAAGAAGACCTACACTCCCTTACCACCTGGGAGGAGAAGTGGTCTATGGAGTTCCATCCACAGAAGTGCTCAACGCTGAGAGTTTCTCGGAAGCGGAACAAGATTGCCTCTGTGTATGAGCTACATGGACAGAATCTCAAAAACGTCAACACCACTAAATACCTTGGTGTCAACATCCAGGACAATCTGCAGTGGGAATCTCACATTGACTCCATCACGAAGAAAGCCAGCAAGACCCTAGGCTTCGTCCGGCGCAACCTCAAGATCGGCAACAAGAAAACAAAGGAACTGCGTATAAAGTCCTTGTTCGCCCGCTTCTTGAGTACGCAGCCACCGTCTGGGATCCTTACACTGCAAACGAGATTGAGGCCCCCGAGAAGACCCAATGAAGAGCAGCAATATGGGTGTCAAATCGCCACCGCCAAACATCATGCGTCGACTCCATCCTTGACTCTCTTAATTGGCCTTCCCTACAACAGCGTCGTAAGAAAGCCCGCTTGGAGATGTTTTATAAATTCCATCACGGACTCATCTCCATTAACTCCACGTACCAGCCCAAACCATCTGACAGCAGGCTGAGCTCTAGGATCAACAACGACCTGAGCTACAACATTCCCACATGCACGACGCGGTACAGGCAGATGACGTTCTTTCCGAGGACCATACCAGAATGGAACAAGTTGCCTCAGGAGGTTGTGACAGCTGAGTCACTGGACTGCTTCAAGTCCAGGCTGGCCTCCCATCTTTAGAACCTGAACCCCCCCCCCCCCCCCCCCCCCCCCCCCCATCTTCCCCCCACCACCACCACCCCTTACCCTCCTCCTTACCACTATTCCCTAAAATCCCCCCTCCCCCAACTTTTTTTTTTTTTTTTTTTTCAAATCCTCACAACAGCGCAATCATCGGCAATCTCCCCAAATACGACAAAACCATCAGCAAAATGACGTTGGTCGTATAAAGGAAGAAGAAGAAGGGTATGGTCGTTGGTCTTGTCCGTTTTCTCAGCGTGTCCGTCTTATGTGTCTGCCAGACGAATCCCCAAAACTGAGTTCTTTGTTTGTCTGTAAGGCCAGTACTCACTGTTGATGAAAGATTTATAAGATCTCTGGACAGAACGGTTAAAAACTGTTCGTCAAGGCGCAATGGTTAGAGTTGCGCGTTCCCGGTTCAAAACTCGTGGATTCAATTCCTATCAGGGCCATTAATGTTTGTGGGATGTTTTTTTGGCCCATGGCTAGCTCCTATCCAGAGTCGAGTTTCTTATAAGCTCAACTCGGAAGACTGAATCAACACAATGGAGTTTCAGCCATTTGATGTGGATGCTTCTTTCAGAGTGTTGTTCAATTTCCTGACCCGCACTGCAGGTGTCTGTATCTCTCGGGCCTGGTCGACACTGAGATATATTATGAAGTTAGCGTAGAGTGCAACCCTGCTTTGCAGTCTCAGACCAGAATGTACCTCCACTGCATCACCTTCATGATCTTTAATCTTTATCGATCAGCGTAAAAAAAAACCTCAAATCCAGTTGCCCTTCATGGTGATTTCAGTTCTGATTCCCTCTTCACGTCTATACCCTTGGTGAGTTCGGGTCAAGGTCACCCAAACCGGCAAGTTCCTGGGACTGTAATTAGACGGATGCGGTGGTACCTTCAGCAGGGGGACAAGCCCTCTAGATAGCTCCGCGACTAAGCAATTACTATGGTAAGTGCGGAGCTAATAGGTGATGTTTTGGGTATATTAGATCAGGTAAGGTAGGGCAAGGTAAGGTAACGTTGAAGTCATACTCGTTGAAGTCGTAAGTCATTTAAAAAAAAAAAATCACACAACCCTTTAACATACATCTTCTAAAAACATAACGGAAACTTCGTTGGAAAAAAAAAAATCATTCTTCCGTCAGATCTTAGAGGAGATCAGAAAATGTTACTCTTTCAGAAATTCAAAAAAGATCAGGTGGGACATCTCTGAACAAGGTCTGCTACACCGAACACCATCGAAGTGACTCGACTCGGCAAGAGCGCAGTGTCGTCTGTGGCTGTGGGCGGGGGGTGTCGGAATGAGCGGCGTGGGTGCACTGCCTCTGAGGTGGCGCAGAGGTTGGGACAGAAAAAAAAAAAGTGCAGTGTCTCCTCTGATGGGTTGCCTTATGACGACGTGAAATGGACTCTTCCCATGGAGTGCTGGCGTCTAGGCTGTGATGTGACAAGCAAGGGTTTGGTTGCGGACTTGAAGCCAGAGTGAGGGGTGACGGGACGACGTCACTGAAGTGGCATACAAAAGAAGGGGGAAAAAAATGCAATGAAAAGGACCCTCTCCCCCTCTCCATCCCTATTTTTCACGCTGAATTTACTCCAATCAGCCACTTTCCCCCCCCCCCCCCCCCCTCAACCCGAAATGAAAACGTGTGACAGAAAAGCAGTCCTTCTGTAGAGTTTGTAAGAATGAGTTGTCAATAGTCATTTTTTTGTTGTTTGTTTGCGTGCTTGCTTTATCCACACCTGCATCGCATTTTTCGCTTTGACCAGTCGCCATGGCACCCCCATGTCCTGTCTGGCTCCACTCATTTCCCAGGCCTTTCAAGCTGTAGTTCCCCTCTTCTGCTGGCCTCGGAAAATCACGTCCTCGCGTAGAAGATGGCAGAAATCGCGTCTGTTCCCAGATGGTTTTGCACCTTGCGTAGCAGCCAAAGACTGACTGACCAGACGCGTAAGATGGAGGATTGCTGATTCCTTGCTAAATGGTTCCTGGAAAACAAATGCATTCCTCTTGTAGGCACAGGGTCGAGAAGGAAATTATGCTGATTTGAGAGTGGATGAACGATCGCGCGCGCGCACGCACACACACACACACACACACACACACACACACACACACACATATATATATATATATATATATATAGGCTATTACGTGGTGATAGTTTTGTGTCCCGCTTGATAAAGTATCTTCAAATAATATACCTAGCAGTTCTTGAATGAGAAGTAATATCATTGTTATTTAGGAAGTGACTGAGGGCGGAAATAAGATGTGGTATTACGAGCGAATAGCAACTACTGCTACAAGACATAGTGAAACAAGAAGTATAAAACACACACACACACACACACACACACACACACACACACACACACGTACGCACGCACACGGACGGACACACACACACACACACACACACACACACACACACACACACACACACACTAAAATAAAAAGGAAAGAAAGAATAAGAAAGTAATAGAGGAATAATTGATCAGTTTAGATGAAACAAGGACAACAACAACAACAAAAACCTAAAAGAATCGAAAAAAAAAAAAAAATCAATAGGAGAAGGGGAAGAAATCAATGGAAGAAAAAGAGGGGAGCAAAAAGAAAAGAAAACAAAACTGAAAGAAGAGAAGAAAAACAAGCAACAGACAACGAGAATAAGAAGACGATGATGATGAAGAAGAAGAAGGTTGAGGAGTAGGAGAAGGAAGATGAGGACGAAAGGGAGCAGGAAGCGAAACGGAAAGCAAAAAAGGAAACAGAGAGAAAAAGTAAGTGGCAATGAAAAGGAAAAGGAATGAAATTGAAATAGAAACAGAGGAAACAAACGGATCGATGCATCTGAGTGCATAATAAGGACAATGTCACAAGATGTGCACAGAGATGGATTGCGTGGCAGTTGGATATGGAGGTAGATGAACAACGCTGACTGAACTCAACTGCTTTCCTCTTCTTTGCCTCTTTCCCCTCCATTTCCTTCTCGTCCTCCTCCACCTTTACCTCCTCCTCGTTTCTCTTCCTCTTCCTCTTTCGTCGTCGTTCTTTCTTTCTTTCTTTCTTTCTTCTTCTTCTTTTTCTTCTGTCTGTCTATCTCTGTCTGTCTGTCTGTCTGTCTGTCTGTCTGTCTGTCTGTCTCTCTCTCTCTCTTCTAACTCTCCCCTCGCAAACGCATGTACATTAATGCACGCATGCGTGCGCGCGTTTTGGGGGGATGAGAGAGAGAGAGAGAGAGAGAGAGAGAGAGAGAGAGAGAGAGAGAGAGAGAGAGAGAGAGAGAGAGAGAGAGAGAGGGGGGGGGGGGGGGAGGGAGGGAGGGAGGAAGAGAGAGATGTTAACACACACAGAAGTACGTGCGACGACATGTACATACTCGAACACACACACACACACACACACACACACACACACACACAATATACACGCAAACACACGTACACACACATAACACACACACACACATAATATACACACACACACACACACACACACGCACGCACGCGGGCACACACACACACACACACACACACACACACACACAAGCAGAGTCAGTGAACTAGCACAGTTGACTTTTGACTACTTTCCGCACCACGTGAGACATGTGCATGTGACAGTGTGGCGTTGGGATAATCACCAGCTTGTTAAGTCCGTCCCAGCATGCAAAGTTCGCGCGCGCATTTTATTTCACAGTCTACGGAACGACGGAAAACAAAACTGCGACGTTAGCATGAAGGGCTGGTCTAAGTCGGTAAGTGTGTGAGTGTGACAGAGAGAGAGAGAGAGAGAAAGTCTGTCTGTCTTTGGTCGAATCTTAAATAAATGTCAGCGAACCGCCCAGAGAAACGTGGACAAACGAGTCACAAGACTTGTGACTCGTTTGTAAACGTTTCTCTGGGCGGTTCGCTGACGTTTATTTAAGATTTTGTTTAGATTTCCGCCTGCAGTCGTCTCAGTTTTGCAACTAGATCTGTCTTTGGTCGGTTTGGCAGCCTGTGACTGAGAAACACGTCATGAAAATGAAGGTCCTGAAAGAGGCACTAATTTCGTTGTCATGCCCAGTTCCACGTTAAAATTGAAAGGAAGCTATAAGAGCACACAGAAGTTTTAAATGTGTGTAAAGTGTCAGTTTTGATCTCAAAGTCCTCATTTTTTTTTTAAAATCAAACAATAAGGGCCTATATATATAAATGATTTTTTGTGGGAAGAATACCTTTGAAACCCACTCCCGTACCAACCTTTCTTCCCGTCAAATATCAAGGACAGTTCGATTGCAGAAATGAACCCCCCCCCCCCCCCCCCCCCCCCCCCCCCCCCCACCTTTAAAAAAAAAAATACTGACACGATAAACTTACTGTGCCAGTGCATTTCAGTAAATCAGATTGACTGTATTGACGTTAAGCACTAGGGGAAGGGGACGTGTGAGATGAAATATGTCTCTGCCTGCCCTCTCCGCCCCCCCCCCCCCCCCCGGCCCCCGCCGCGCCTCCCGTCTCGCGCCCCCCCCTCCCCCCCCCCCCCCCCCCCCCCTGCGCGCCCCACCCTCCCCTTCGCTTCTGAACATACTACCAAGGTTTGATAGGAGTGTGTGTGTGTGTGTGTGTGTGTGTGTCCGTCCGTCTGTCTAAGGAGACGAGCGGAGGTAGTTAAACTGCGAGGTGACTAGAATAATGTCTGCTGGATATTGGATATGTTTACGATTTTTTTTTTTTAGTTGAACGCTAGCGATGGGATGGGTGTGCGTGTGTGTGCGTGCGTGTGTGTGTGTGTGTGTGTGTGTGTGCGCGCGCATGAATTTTGTTTTCAATTGAGTGAGGGGGGGGGGGGGGGGGCTGGAAGAAGAATGGAGGGGGTAGGGGTAGAAGACAGCTTTCCTAAATCAGCAGGATGTGTGTGTGTGGAGGGAGGGGGGGGGGGGGGGGGGATAGGAAAAATATCAATTTTAAAAAAATGGCCGGTCGGTTCGTTTAGGGTAGCCTGATGAAATGACCTTGTTTGCTGATTGAGAAAAGCTAAGTCTGACCAGATTTATTCTCTCCCTGCCTCTCCCCTTCTCCACTGTCTTTATGGCTTGCAACTAGCAGCCTTTATTCTTTTTTTTTTAAAACGAGATGAAATTAATTTAATTCTTGCAGTGTTGTGGTCTAAATTGTCAGGAAACTCCCCCCCCCCCCCCCCCCCCCCCCCCCCCCCTGTCTGTCTGTCTGTCTGTCTGTTCCTCCATTCCTCCCTGAGAGTGGCTTCCAGCAAGAAGCATTTCATCATCCATCCATCCCCACCCAAGCCCTGTCTGTCTGTCTGTCTCTCTCTCTCTCTCTCTCTCTCTCTCTCCCCTCTCTCTCTCTCTCTCTCTCTCTCTCTCCCTCTCTCTCTCTCTCCTCCTCTCTCTCTCTCTCCCTCCCATCCCCCCGCCCATCCTCTCTCCCCTCTCCCTCTCCCTCCCCTCCTTCCACCCCTCCCTCTCTGTCCTTTCCTTCTCTGCCTTCCTCCTCCTCCCCCTCCCTCTTTCCCTCTCTCTCTCCCTCCCTCCCTCCCCCTCCCTCCCTCCCCCCCCCCCTCTCTATCTCTTTTTCTCTACCCTTTCGCACCTCATATCTCCTAATTTTAAATCAATCATCGGTAAGCTCATGTAGGCAGGATTTACATGCACACCCCTCCATACTGATTTCCTTCAGTTTCTTTTTGCTTTTCGTTTCGCAGCCTCTCTCTCTCTCTCTCTCCTCCCCCCCCTCTCTCTCTCTCTCTCTCTCTCTCTCTCTCTCTCTCTCTCTCTCTCGGACTTCACTGCTTGGTGTCTGTAAATTTCTGTGTCCAGTGCGTTTTGTACATTTTTTCTTATATTTTCATTTTCATCCCCCCCTGTCTCTGTGTCTGTCTGACCGTTCCGTTTATTCGTTCGTCTGTCTCTGTCTGCTGTCTGTCTCTCCTCCCTTCCCCCCCCCCCCCCCCTCTCTCTCTCTCGGTCGCTCTCTCGCCACCCGCCTGGACACCCTGTAAAATTTCGTTGAACACACTTTTTTACGTTAAAGTTTTCCGTCAAATATCGAAGCGTATTTTAGTGAAATGAAAAGGTAATGGCGTATGTTCCCTTGGCATTTCAAAGCATCCTCAAAGTTTTACTGCATCAATGCGGACCTTGATTTTCTAACGCGCACCCCCCCCCCCCCCCCCCCCCCACACACACACACACACACACACACATACACAACTTGTATGGAAGAGGATAGGAAAGGAAACCCTCCTCTCCCATACTCTCTTAATGGTTTCCTATTTCAATCATAAAGGGTTCTTTCCTTCCCTCCGTCCGTATTGTGAGCACAGACATATGACCTTGTCACTTTTTTTTTTGTGGAGGTGTGTGTGTGTGTGTGTGGGTGGGGGGTGTGTGAACAATAAATCTAACCTAAATAAAGAAAAACGGGTGATAGAGCTCTTAGCCTCCCCCCAACCCCCCTTCCCTTTTTTTTGTTATGTAAAAGAAGGATTTTAATTGTCAGGCTACGAGTTTTTACATTTTGACAAGTTGCAGACCAGTGGGGCAGGCCGACCCGGTAGCATCACACAGTGTGGTAGCTGAGTCCCAAAAATAAAGTAATAAACATTTGTTTGCCTCAAGCTGTAATGTACACATTTAGCATATTCCTATTTGGTTTCATCTATAAAAAAAAAATGAAATGAGGCAGGGAACAGTAAATAATAAACAATTAACAAGTTAGGGTAACTCTTGCTCAGTAGGGTAACTCTCAGTTATGTGTTCTTGTGGGAGTAAGAGTTACCCTACTTGGGGGGGGGGGGGGGGGGGGGGTTTGAGAGAGAACTGGGAAAGAAATACTTGACTGCTAACTGACCGTGCACTGACTAGCTGTTTAATTATGTTTTGCCAGTACTTGGTCTATCCTAAACAAGTTGTTTTAAAAAAAAAAAAAACAAACAAACAAACAAACAAAACCTGCATCCACAAAGCAAAAAGAACAAATCTAAATGTTTGGGTCAAATTGTCTATTTCAGATCACAGATTCCCTTTTGAGCATCCAAGTGTCTTGATGGGTTTCAATACCAGTTGTCCATTAAGTGAATGAAATGGATTCTGTGGACTAGTCTTTCTGTTTGAGGTAGGAAAAAAAAAAAACGCTAACTTTACATCAGATCCGGTCGGGGGGGGGTGGGGCGGAGATAACGCCTCTGACTGGACTTGAACCTACGACCTCCCAGCCTGCGACTCCCGACACTGACCACCGCACTGCGCCAATTAAAGGTCTAAAGTTCTCATAGACTTTCGACCATTGGGGCAGTGAACTGTCAGAGATTCACTGTGTCTATAGCATGGCATGTTGGAAGGCAGAGCCTATCTCTGCTCTTTTACCGTCTCTAACCGTCTCTAAAGTGAACCGGGTACCCGTTTAATGCTGCCTACAGAGAGGGTTTTTTCGAGGCGAAAAAAAAAAAATCCGACCCCATTTGTGGTTCGAACTCACAGCCGTCGCCTCTCCGCGGGCAAATGCTCTAACCATTTGACTACGGCACCCCTCTGCAGAGGCTGATCAGACTTTATGACGTCAGTGTGAGGGCGATACTTTATACAGGCGACGAGACATTCGACATGCTCGCATGTCCATATTCCGTTCTGCCCCAGACACCAGATTATTCTGAAAAAGAAACTAGGAGGCAACTCGCACAAATAAGCCTAGAGCCTTGAAGAATTGGCTGCATTCCATATTTACTCCCCGTAAGAGAGACAAACTCTCGACAGAAAGATCAATGAATAGGTTTCAAAACGGAGTGACTGAGGGCGGAAAATGAAGCAAAATTTAGAAAGAGAGGGGGTTAGTTACCGCCAAGGACATAAGACCAACAAAGTACAGGACATGACACAATGCATTCGACCTCTTGGGGTCTTCATCAGGCAAAAACAGATAACATTTAGGACAAAAAAAAAAGAACGAAAAACCACCCAGCTTCTCATGTTCGGTACACCGGTGCAACAAAAATTGTACGTTTCCACGATTGCTTAAAAAAAAAAAATGGAAAATGAGCGAGAGAAAAAAAAAATCATGGAGGGATTTTTATTCCAGACGGGGAACAAGGGCGACCGCTACGAAGAGCAACAGGCACCAGAAACGAGATGACATGCCAGGGGAGAGAGAACCGCAGGGAGGAGGGAGCACTGCCGCCCGCAGAGACCTCCGCCAGGACCAGAGCCGACAACACAGAGAATCAACCGCCTTTCTTGCGCTGAGACACAGAAGCGATCAAAGCTAAGTGCATGTTCGTTATTTGTTTCGGATGTTTGTTGCACCTGAAGAAGACCTAAGAGGTCGAAACGCGTTGTGGTTTGTCTGGTGACTCGTTTGTCCAGTTTTCTCTGGGCGGTTCGCTGACATTTATTTAAGATTTGAAAACAGGTAAAGCAAATTCGGTGGAAATTTGGTAAAAGCTGGGGGGGGGGGGGGGGGGGGGGGGGGGGGGGGGGGGGGGGGGCTCGGGCTATGGATATGGTTGTGTTCTTTTCCAAACTACTTTTAAATCGAGAGGGAGATGGGGGGTGGTGTGTGGGGGGGGGGGGGGGGGTACAGGGGGCCTCTTCTGTCCTCTTTTTTTTTTTTTGTTGTTGTTAAAGTGAGGGTGGTGGTAGAGGCGTGGTCTCTTTTTACGAAAGAAACGCCACCCCTTGGATAATTCACACATCAGAAGTAGCTTTTCAAAGGGGGTCAGGGGGTCCCTCCCCAGGGTAGGGGATGGGGAAAAGGGGAGGGGCAACATGGCGAAAATGCAGTTTTGACCATCCAGGGGAAGGAAATTCAGAACCCCCTCTGCCCCCCCCCCCTTCCCCTCCCCTGTCGTTCGTCCGCTCTGCTGTGTATGTGGGCGCCAGTGCCTGTGAGTGAGCTTATCAAACATGACACCAAAGCATGGCTCATGGTTATGTTTTTCTTTTTCTTTCTTTTTTTTTTTTTTTTTAATCAAAAGTACTGCTCCCAGTTCTTCTGTGATGCACAACTTTAACACACCACTGTTGAATTTTTAGTGCGATCCTCGCAGATGGCTGGAAGTGAGGAATATGAGATCCACACATGTCCATACGCGCCATTGGTCATGATTTTTAAAAAAAAAAAAGTCTGCACATGTGCACGCGTTCGCACTCACGCATGCACGAACACGCGCTCGCACGCACGCACAAATACAGAGCGAGCGAGCGAGAGAGATAGAGATAGAGAGAGATCCGAAATTCAGACATTGACCGAAACGTCTGGTCTCGTTTTGTATCATTTCTTAAAATTCGAACGTCCCATTATCTATATGCTGGGTTTCCTTACCAAGGAATGGGATATGTCTTTCGACTTCTATACGCGTGCACTGGAAAAAAAAAAGATATGTTTCAGTTTGCTTGAACAAGAAATATGTCTGAGATATGCCAGAACAGGATCTCAGAAAAATTTTATTTTATTCTGCCTCTTTGATGTGCGTTTTTCTACCTACGGACAGCATTTAGTGTAGACCATTAGGTAGGAAAGACACAAATTTAAGACACGAGGTACAGTTTTCATTGTCTTTAAGGGTCCTGCATAGTTTTCAGTTTTCCTCTGTAGCTGTGTGTGACCCTGATTAGAGTCTTCATCTGACATTCGATGATAAGTAACATTTTTACCATTTTTATACTTTAAAAACATTTCATGGCATGCCTTGGTATGGCGAAAGGCTTTGTCTGCATTTAGCATCATGAGCTAAAGATCAGGTCTGCTGGTATGCAGGCGATTATTTCTGGCTCGACGATCAAATGGCAGAAGAGAACTGCTCCGGCCGGACCCAAATTCCTACGAGTTGCATGACAAAAAAGTGTATTTTAGATCAACCCATTCCACCGCTACTTTACCATTGGGCCCAGTATAGTAGACTGAAAGAAAGGCGGCGGCAGAAATCAAGAAGGTGCTTCTGGCTGGTTATTAATTTTGAGCACCAGTTAAGAAATCGGTGTTGTTAGTGTGAACGTCTGGCATTCTCACCTGGGTGTATCGTGTGATGTACCTTACGTACGTTTTCTTTCCAAGGGTAATGCCTGTGTCTTTCCTAGTTACAGTCTTCTTTCGTATGATTGCCATGGATGTTCTTGTTTCCTATGGCAGTCTTCTGTTGAACAAGGATATAAAACAGTAGGCACCCGAGTGGATGGTTCAGTGTTCTCTCCTCTTCTTTGGGCTAGTGTTCATTCCTTTCATAGGGGTTGGAGTCTTCTTTTCACAGGAGCTTGTGTTCACACCTTTCATAGGGGTTAGCATCCTCTTCTTTCGCAGGGGCTAGTGTTATCTCCTTTCATACAGGCTAGCTTCCTCTTTTTTCACATGGGCTCGTGTTTTGTCCTTTCATAGATTCAGTGTACTGTTCATTTCTGGTGTGTAATGTCCCCTTCTTTAAGTTTTATGCTCTTCCTTTCGTATAGATTTTATGTCCAATCTTGCTTTTTATTATTGATGTTTCTGTCATCTTCTTTTCCATGGTCTGTTGTTCCTTTCACAGGTAGAATGCCTTTCTTGCATAGAGTTTAGTGTCCTCTTTACAAGGGCCTAGTGTCTTTTTTTTTGTGATGACTTAGTGTGTCTCTTTCTATCGAATTCAGTGTCCTTTTGTCCTCTGTATTGTTCTTAGCTCTAAAGTTTAGCAACACCTTTTCACAGAGTTCTACGTGTTTCTCTTATAGGGTTCACCGTACTTTCATGGCTTTTGTATCCTCTTTCGCACGATTCAGTGCCTTTGTGATTATATGATTGGAACTATTCTTTCACAGAGTTTAAGATATTTTTTCTTTCTTACAGAATTACGTCGTCGTCGTACGTCGACTTCTCCTTTCTGAGGGTTTAATGCATCCTTTTCTGGAATATAGTTATTCATAGGTGTTAATGTCTTCTTTCTTGATGTTTAGTAGAATTTTCTTCGTAAGTATTTCAACACAGTTTTTTTTTTGTGGCAGGACCAAACAGGAAGCGGTGCCAGTCTGCCAGACGACCACCAGGATCGCAGACCAGAGAGAAGGTGCGCCACTACTTGTTAAAGTAGTAAATTCGAATGTCGTAATAGTAGCAGAACTGTTACATTTTCATTTTGTTCCCCAATTAAGTATGTACTTGGAACATCAGTCATACTGTTTCGACAATAAAGATGTTAAAAGGGTGTGTAACGGATATTTATAACCATCATGGCATTTGATCGTTGTCCTTTTTTGTTCTCAGGGGTGTGTATCCCTGCAGTAAAGCACTCAGATTTTTTTGTCTTAATGGGTGTTTAGAAATAATGTTTGGAATTTACCACATATCCCAGCTCTCTCTAGATATTCCTTCGTTTGTGTGGTAGACGAAATTTCTTGGACAAAAAATATCGTTTTAACTGTCCATGCTTTAAAGCACGATATTCAGATTTCCGCAGAATATAATACAAAAAAAATTTTTATAAGAATTTTACAGATGTTTAAAATATTGTTCACATTTCGATGTTAAACTCTGATGGCCCCTTTTTCTCATAACGTTTGGTTTCCCCCTCACATCTCTTCGCCTCTGGCGTGTGTCAAAGTTTTAAGAGTTGGTCAGGTCATGGGAACTGGTCAGTGGATGGATATAGTAGCGATCTGCCCTAGAGGGATTAAAAAAATGGACGTATTCTTTGTTTTTTTCTCTTTTCTATTTTACTTGCTTGTGCTTTTGTTTGCTGCTTGTTTGTTTTGTTTTAATTACGGTGGACCAAAGATATATGGAACACGGATTCCACGCTTCTCACTACCAAGCCTTAAAAAAACCACCATACATGTTCACGTATTGGCTTTAACATGCACAGACATTCACAAATTGGTAGAAAATCTCTGTACGTTTCATGACTGAATTGAGAAATAAGAAATAAGTGAGAGCACTGACAACAACAAAAAAAAAGTTTGTGAACATCTGGAATATGTGTATGAAGACCTGGTACGATCCAGTCTGGCATCATCTGTGTTAATTTTAGAATTGGTAGTATGATAAGGAGGTGTTTTTTCATCACCCAAAAGAGCTTGAACTGCACACCTGTTTTTTCCTCCCTCCCTGCTAATATGTGTGATCTTGTTTTGAGACTTCTTTTTTAATTGGATGTAGAGCTTGTTTTCCTAGAAGGGTGGCTGGAGGGGGTGTGTCATTTAACAGTGGTGTCAGTCTTCATTAATTCTGTGAGGTCTTTCGGGGGAGCTGTGAAGAATAACAACAGCGCATCTTTACCTCCAAATCTGCAATTATATGATGAAAAGGAAATTTGAAGCAGCTCATTTGTTTTATCTGAGTCATTGCTGGTGTAAATGTCAATGATCAGGGCATTGACTCAGTATGTGAGAGTGTTCGTTAAATGAAAAATGTGTATTTAGATATGAGCTGTATGCATGGATGTATCTGCAGTAATGTTCGTGTGTGTGTGTTCATATGTGTAAGTGTGTAAGTGTATAACCAGACACCTACGTTTGAACGTACACTTTTTAGCAAAGCTCAGTTTGGAATGAATGAATATAGACGTTTCGTGCGTGCATATAATATACTTGAACGCCCATTGGCTTTAACATGCACAAGCATACACAAATATGCATCCAAGCACATGCCCCCATGCCCGCTTTAACATTTACATGCCCTCACGCACATGCATGTGCATATGCACATGCACACAGTGCGCACACACACACACACACACACACACACACACACACACACACACACACACACACACACACACACACACACACACACACACACACACACACACACACACACACACACACACACACACACACACACACACACACACACACACACACACACACACACACACACACACACACACACAAACATTGAAGACAACAGCAAGCTTTCACTCGGTTTCCCCATAATACATAGCGTAAAACAAATATAGTCAGATGGAAAAAGCACAAACAAAAAAATGTTTCTTAAAACTAAGTTAGTTTTGATGAATTGAATGAATCAGATTTGTTTGCAGATGGAATAAGATCTGAACTGAAGATACTGATTATGTATTGACAGGGGCAAGACACTGCTACATCAACGGGGGAAAGGAGCTGCTTCATCAACGGACAACGGAGACCAGGCCATGTGAACGAACTCAGTGGATGCGGCCAACCACAATGGGGGGAGTATTGTTCTTGATTTTTTTCGCTTGTTTTTCTTCTCTCTCGTCTTTACACTTCTTCCAGTGTAGCTGTCCCTTTCTTTCATATTAAGTGTACTGTCATAGAGTAGTGCTTCCTTGTGTAGAGTTGTGTCGTCTTCTATCCCAGGATTCATTGTCTTCTTTCCCAGAGTTTAGTATCGCCCTTTCCTCACAAAAGTTTCTACTGTCTTTTACAGGGGGTATATTTTCTACACTCACAACTTTGAAAATCTCCCTTCTGCGGTACTAGAATCTTTTTCGTTCTCAGATCTGCTAATCTTCTTATTCAGGGTTTAGTGTTTTCTTGATTCACAGATGTTTCTGTCCTTTTCTTCAGGAACTAGTGTCCATATTTTTCCACAGCTGATGCTCGTCTTTTTTTTTAATTGGGGTGCCCCTTTCCTAACTTTCTAGTCTTCAGTGATTCTTTTCGTGCGCTTCTTTTCCAGGATTTTGGGTCTTCTTTCTCAGAGTATTATGTCTTCTTCTTTCCTAGGATTTAGTGCCACCTTTCCCAGGGTTCTTCTGTCCTAAGATCACATGTCTTTTTTCCTGGGTTTAGTGCGTTTGCGTTTTTCTTCCCCAGGATTTAGTGTTCTGTCCTTTCTCAGGGTTCGATGCCTTCTTTTCCAGGCTTTAGTGCCCACTTCTTTCTCAGTACTTAGTGCCTTCTTTATTCTACAGTGTTTAGTCTTTCTTCGTTCCAAGGATTCAGTGCCCTCTTCTTTCCCCCCACCACAACACAACCCCCCCCCTATACACCCCCCCCACACAACACACACCCCCCCCCACCCACACACACACACACACACACACCCTCACTCACACCCTCACCACACCACACACCACATCTTCCACCACACCACAAAACAACACACACACACACACACACACACAACACACAACATCACACACACACACACACACACAACACACACACAACACAATACACAACACAATGCACACACACACACCACTCCACAGCACACACACCCCACACACACACAACCCCACACCCCCAACACACCACATCCTCATAAAACACTCCACCCCAAACCGAGGTTCACACAAGAGTGGGGAACTCTGGTATTTTACACTAAGGCCTGGTTGGCTGGCTGTGTTGAGGTCTGAACTGAAATATGCGTGTCCAAACCCAGCCGTTGTCTGGTCCTAAGTCCAGAATGAGAGAAATGGGGAAGGTTGTGCGTTGGGCTAGCAACCCGCCACGTAAAAAAAGCTTTGCTTCAGAAACGCCAATAAGATTCAATCAAAGCTCGGGGGACGAGCTCAGGGCAGATGCAGCAATGCATTGTATGATGAGTAGGAGTGAAAGCTGAAAGGAAGCTTCTGCTCCGACAATGTCCTTAGCGAATCCCAAACAAGAGGTGAGAGTGGGAGCCTGGAAACGTGCGAACGCTGTATGAAGCTGGAAAGACTGCACAGACGGTGAAAGAGATGAAGAAGTATAGACTAAACATCCTAGGAATCAGTGAGATGAGGTGGACGGACTCGGGCATCATGACCCTTGGCTCAGGAGAGACAGTATGTTATTCTGGTCGCAACGACGGGCAACATCAAGAGGGAGTAGGTATAATCATGGATAAGGAGGCCAGGTGGGGGGTGGAGAGTGTTTTATGAGAATGTGGTGTGTGTTGGGATGGGAGCCAGTCAACTCAAGAATCATCACAGCCAGATTCTTCTCCAAGTATACCAAGACCACTATCATACAGTGTTACGCACCGACAGAGCAAGCCACGGAGGAGGAGAAAGACCTGTTCTACAACATCCTACAGGAACAGATAGACAAGACGCCACAGCATGACATCCTACTTTTTATGGGAGACTTCAATGCAAAAGTCGGAGCGGAGAACACCGGGTATGAGACTTGCATGGGACAAGAGGGAGTGGGAGATAGAAATGACAATGGACAGTGTTTTGCAGATGCGTGTCTTGAAAACGGTCTGGTGATAGGTGGTACCATCTTCCAACACAAAACCATCCATAAACTGACATGGGTATCACCAGATGGAAGAACCAGTAACCAGATAGACCACATTGCCATCAACCAGAAGTGGAGGAGCTCCATGAAGGACGTGAAAGCTATTCGAGGAGCTGACGCCAGCAGTGATCACCATCTTGTGCTATGCAGACTCCAGCTCAAGCTCAAGAGAACACCAAAAAAGAAAAGTGAACGACTCTTCGACTTGAGGAAACTGACCAGTGAGGCGGTGAAAAGCCAGTTTACCATTGAACTTTCCAATAGATTCCAAGTACTGGACAGCACACCAGCAGATGACATCAACGCCCTGTGCGACAACGTACAGAAAGCTTTCATAGACACCAGCAAGGCTGTGCTGGGCTACAGAAAGAGAGGAGGAATGGATATCAGACGCCACATGGCAACTCATAGAGGAGAGAAAGATGGCAAAACTCGGCACACTCACTGGAACAGAAGATGAGAGACAAACATCCGCCGAAACGTACAAAGAGAAAAACAAAGAAGTGAAGAAGAGCACAAGGAGAGACAAGCGACAGTTTGCAGACAACTTGGCAGCAGAGGCCCAAGCTGCAGCAGAGAAAGGAGACTCCAGGACCGTCTATAAGATTACCAAGACCCTAACAGGCGGATTCACCAGCAAAACCACAGTAGTGAAGGACAAGACCGGGAAAGTTTTGACAAAAGACGAAGACCATCTCAACAGATGGGCAGAACATTTTAGAGAGATATTAAATAGACCGGACCCAGATAAGGAAGCCACCATCGAAGACATGGGTTTCAACTTAGAGATGAGACGTGGACGCATTACCGAACAGGAAATTGTGGAGGCTATCAGGCAGACAAAGGGCAACAGGGCACCAGGTGAAGACAGAATCACGGCAGACATGCTGGCCCCTAAAAGGAGCGCAAAAGCTTTAGTGAAACTATTCAACAAGGTATGAGAAGAGGAGAAAGTTCCGGACACATGGAAGAAAGGCATCATAGTGAAGCTCCCCAAGAAGGGCGACCTCTCTGAATGCGGCAACTGGCGGGGAATCAACTTGCTCTCCATCCCAGGGAAGATCTTCTGCCGTGTCCTTCTACAGTGCATGACGCAAGCCATTGAGAGAACCCTATGAGAAGAACAGGCAGGGTTCAGAAGCGGGAGAAGTTGCACAGACCAGATCTTTTGTTTTACGAACAATTGTGGAACAGTCTATCGAATGGAATTCATCACTGTACATCAACTATATTGATTTCCAAAAGGTTTTCGATAGCATCCATCATCCATCCTTCGCTGTGGAAGATCTTGGAAGCCTACGGTTTTCCTCTTAAAGTCATCGACATCCTACAGGACATGTACGTAGACAACCAGTGCTGTGTGCGACATGATGGACAGCAGCAAAGCGAGTGGTTCCACGTCCGGACCGGGGTCAGGCAAGGCTGTGTGATCTCGCCGACAAGTTTCCTTGTCGTCATTGACTGGGTGATGAGGAAGGCCACCAGCGATAGGGCGAGAGGGCTTGTATGGGGACTGACAGCCAGGCTTGAAGCTGCGACTTCGCCGACGATATTGCACTGCCGTCGCACGCCCAGAAAGACATCCAGGAAAAAACATCAAGAGTGGACCTAATAGCAGCAGTGTGGGACTCAAGATTCACCCCAACAAGATGAAGATCATGAAGGTGAAGACAAAGAGCGCAGAGAAGACCAGTGTGCGAGGCTCAGCTCTAGAGGAGGTGGAACACTTCAAGTACCTCGGCAGCTACATCTCGGCCGACAGCAACATCGAGAAGGAGATCTCAACCAGGATAGGACTCGCAGCTCGGGCGTTCAGCGGGTTGAAAAACATCTGGAAGTCAACTGTCCTGCAAACCAAAACCAAGTTGAAGATCTACAGGTCCAACGTACGCTCAGTACTCCTATACGCCTCAGAGACATGGAGAACCAACAAGAAGATTGAGAGCAGGCTCAAAGGCTTCGAAGGAAGGTGTCTTTGCCGAATCCTGAAACTTCACTGGCAGCAGCGTGTCACCAACAGGGAAGTGTCAAGACGCACCAGCATAAACAACATTGTGGGCCGAGGTGAAGCAGCGGCGTTGGAGGTGGCTGGGACACATCCTTCGGATGGGCTAGACCAGACATCCCTCATACTGCGCTGAGATGGGCACCACGGGGGAAGAGGAAGCGAGGCAGACCACTCGGCACCTGGAGGAGGACAGTGGAGGAGGAGATGAGAGAGGCAGGCAAGACCTGGAATGAACTGAGCTGGCTTGCCAGGATATTGTCCAGCACTTCGCCTTGGTGTTTGTACCGAGATCTGTGGGAAGTCTTGAAGAGACTGTCTGGCAGTGGTTGTTTTCTTTTGGTGCGTGAAAAGTATTATTTTCAGTTGTTGTTGCCACGTTTTGCGGGAGATCTCTACATTCTGTTGCCTCACAGTCTGTCATGGATTGGTGGGGGTCCTCTGTAAGCAGGAACCATGGTGTATGGTGCCTTCTTTGACTGCTTTTGTATGCTTTTTCGCACGATTCAGGGCCTTTGTAACTATATGATTGGAACTATTCTTTCACAGAGTTTAAGATATTTCCCTTTATTACAGAATTACGTCGTCGTACGTTGACTTCTCCTTTCTGAGGGTTTAATGCATCCTTTTCTGGAATATAGTTATTCATAGGTGTTAATGTCTTCTTCCTTGATGTTTAGTTAGAATTTTCTTCGTAAGTATTTCAACACAGTTTTTTTTTTTTTTTTGTGGCAGGACCAAACAGGAAGCGGTGCCAGTCTGCCAGACAACCACCAGGATCGCAGACCGGAGAGAAGGTGCGCCACTACTTGTTAAAGTAGTAAATTCGAATGTCGTAATAGTAGCAGAAGTGTTACATTTTCATTTTATTCCCCAATTAAGTATGTACTTGGAACATCAGCCAAACTGTTTCGACAATAAAGATGTTAAAA
>JADBJO010013791.1:35420-50868 GCA_016801955.1 Conus betulinus
GTAGAAAACTCTGTATGTTTCATGACTGAACATTGAGAAATAAGAAATAAGCCAGAGCACTGACAACAACAACAAAAACAGTTTGTGAACATCTGGAATATGTGTATGAAGACCTGGTACAATCCAGTCTGGCATTCTGTGTTAATTTTAGAATTGGTAGTATGATAAGGAGGTCAGTTTTCATCGCCCAAAGGAGCTTGAACTGCACACCTGTTTTTTCTCCCTGCTAATATGTGTGATCTTGTTTTGAGACTTTCTTTAGTAACTGGATGTAGAGCTTGTTTTCCTAGAAGGATGGCTGGAGGGGTGTGTCACTTAACAGTGGTGTCAGTCTTCATTAATTCTGTGAGGTCTTTCGGGGGAGCTGTGAAGAATAACAACAGCGCATCTTTACTTCCAAATCTGCAATAATATGATGAAAAGGAAATTTAAAGCAGCTCATTTGTTTTATCAGAGTCATTGCTGGTGTAAATGACTCAGTATGGCAGAGTGTTCGTTAAATGAAAATGTGTATTTAGATATGAGCTGTATGCATGGATGTATCTGGAGTAATGTTCGTGTGTGTGTGTTCATATGTAAGTGTATAAGTGTATAATCAGACACCTACGTTTGAACGTACACTTTTTTTAGCAAAGCTCAGTTTGGAATGAATGAATATAGACGTTCGTGCGTGCACATATAATATACTTGAACGCCCATTGGCTTTAACATGCACAAGCATACACAAATTTGCATCCAAGCACATGCCAGCAGTAACATTTACATGCCCTCATGCACATGGATGTGCACATGGACGCGCACGTGTGCACACGCACACGCACACACAGACGCACACACACACAACACACTCGTACAAGGATGCACACACACACACACACACACACACACACACACACACACAAATTGAAGACAACAGCAAGTTTTCACTTGGTGCCCCCATAATACATAGCCTAAAACAAAAATATAGTCAAATGGAAAAAGCACAAACTAAAAATGTTTCTTAATCTAAGTTAGTTTTGATGAATTGAAATCAGATTTGTTTGCAGATGGAATAAGATCTGAACTGAAGATAATGATTATGTATTGACAGGGGCAAGACACTGCTACATCAACGGGGGAAGGAGCTGCTTCATCAACGGACAACGGAGACCAGGTCACGTGAACGAACTCAGTGGATGCGGCCAACCACAAATGGGGGAGTATTGTTCTTGATTTTTCGCTTGTTCTTCTCTCTCGTCTTTACACTTCTTCCAGTGTAGCTGTCCCTTTCCTTCATATTTAAGTGTACTGTCATAGAGTTTAGTGCTTCCTTGTGTAGAGTTGTGTCGTCTTCTATCCCAGGATTCATTGTTCTTTTCCCAGAGTTTAGTATCGCCTTTCCTCACAAAAGTTCTACTGTCTTTTACAGGGGGTATATTTTCTACACTCGCAACTTTGAAATCTCCCTTCTGCGGTACTAGAATCTTTTTCGTTCTCAGATGCTAATCTTCTTATTCAGGGTTTAGTGTTTTTCTTGATTCACAGATGTTTCTGTCCTTTTCTTCAGGAACTAGTGTCCCATATTTTCCACAGCTGATGCTCGTCTTTTTTTAATTGGGGGTGCCCTTTCCTAACTTTCTAGTCTTCAGTGATTCTTTCTGTGCATCTTCTTTTTTCCAGGATTTTGGGTCTTCTTTCTCAGAGTATTATGTCTTCTTCTTTCCTAGGATTTAGTGCCACCTTTCCCAGGGTTCTTCTGTCCTAAGATCACATGTCTTCTTTCCTGGGGTTTAGAGTTTTTTTCTTCCTCAGGATTTAGTGTTCTGTCCTTTCTCAGGGTTTGATGCGCCTTCTTCCCCAGGCTTTAGTGCCCACTTCTTTCTCAGTACTTAGTGCCTTCTTTATTCTACAGTGTTTATTCTTTGTTCGTTCCAAGGATTCAGTGCCCTCTTCTTTTCCCCCACACACACACAACCCACCCCCATTACACCCCCCCCAGACACACACCCCCCCCCCCCCCCCACACACACACACACACACACACACTCACACACCCACCCACACCACACCACTACCACATCTCCACCACACCAAAACACATGACACACACCACGCTACACACACACAACATCACCACACATTACACACACACACACCACACACACAACACAATACACAACACAATGCACACACACACACACACCACTCCACACACACAACCCCACACCACACAACCCACACCCCCACACACACCACATCCTCATAAAAAACTCCACCCCCCCCCATACCACCAAAACATGACATTACACCACACCACACCGGAACACAAAACACACGACGACACACCTCACCACATAGGGGGATTGGAATAGCTCAGTGGTAGAGTGTCGGACTCGTAATCTTGGTGATCCTGGCGTTGCAGGTTTGAATCTCCGCCGTCCGTTTCGGTACGGGGGATTTTTCACTCGGAGTTGACATTGGTTCTGACTCCATCTCCCTTACAGTCCTTCGAATGAGACGATAAACTGAGGTTCACAAGAGTGGGACTCTCTGGTATTTTACACTAAGGCCTGGTTGGCTGTCTGTGTTGAGGTCTGAACTGAAATATGCGTGTCCAACGTTCAGACCTCGGATGTTAGATATTGTCCAGCACTTCGTTTAGGTGCTTGTACCGAGATCTGTGGGAAGTCTTGAAGAGACTGTCTGGCAGTGGTTGTTTTCTTTTGGTGCGTGAAGAGTATCATTTTCAGTTTGTCGTTGCACGTTTTGCGGAGATCTCTACATTCTGTTGCCTCACAGTCTGTCATGGATTGGTGGGGGTCTTCTGTAAGCAGGAACCATGGTGTATGGTGCCTTCTTTGACTGCTGCATCTCTCTGTGGGATACAGCAGAAGGTGTTCAGAAACTTTGACTCCCAGGTGGCTTGTCACCTTGGATGGTGGGTTGTTAGGACAGGGAGTCTAGTGGAGAATGGTGGCTTTAGCTAGGCTTTAGTAGCTTTGGGGGGGGGGGGGTAGGGGTTAGAGGGAGGCCCGTTCCAGCGCATCATTTAGCTCCTGGCATGACTGAAAGTGTGCAGGATGCTGCAGTGTTGAAGTTCTGTGTGGATAAGAAATTTTGGCGTCGCGTAGTTGGAAAAGCGATCTGAATGGATCGGAATGGCCTTACCATGAGATCCATTTTGCGGTGGCATCAGCTTGACGGCTCCTCCTGCGCGTGGGAGCTTATCAGGGTGTGGGGACCTGGAGGTGTCAGAGCTGTAGTTCATAAAGCAGAGTGCCACTGGCCTTCCTGTGTGACACATGGCTGCTCTGGTTTCTGTGACAGTTGTCCGCGGACCAAAGGTACAGAACAGTGTTACCAGACGTGATGCTTCAGAAAAAGCATGCATTTCCTGAAGTGTCTCTTGGGGCCCCCTGGTACTGTCTGAATACCCCTTGTTTTGCAGAGAATCTGTCATGGCAGTCATATCGGCATGGAGTTCACACTGAGGTCCCATGGAGTGGCTTCAGTATAGGCTTTAATGTCGGTCGTGTTTGCTGTCGAGGATATCTAAATTTCGCCCCTGATTTGTGGCTGATTCGCGATTCGTGTTACAAATCGGGTCATTGCCATTCATTCTGCGCATGATTCCCTAATCTGGTGATCCATCAGTCAAGTGATGGTTGCCGGGAATCAGAGTTGCTGGCTACCTTCTGTTGTGTTCCACTGATGGATGCAGTTGAAGGAGTTGCTGTGCATCCTGGGACCAGTGTGCAGGGGATGTTTATCTTTTTATGACATGATTGGGAGGCAACAGACATTGGAGGTATCCGTGGATCGGTCATCGGCCAGCTGGGGGTCAGATTGTTCATGTGTCTGGGAGTGGTCATTTGAACAAGAAGTGTTTTTTACTGCTCTTGTTCTCGCCCTAGATTCCCAGACCATCATTCATTCATTCATGCCCATCGCCCCGGTGGAGCATAGGCCATCGACAACCCTTCGCCATCGCACTCTGTTCTGTGTTCTGGTCATTCCAGTCCAGTTGGTCCCTTATTGTTTCTTTTTCTGCTCTGCTCAGTGTCTCGCCTCCAGCTGTTGCGAATCCGGCCTCTCTTCCTTTTTCCCTGTGGGTTCCAGGTCAGGGCTTGGCGTGTGTGGTGCTGGACGCTGGCTTCCTGAGGGTGTCATCCCCACTTCCTTCACAGTATCTGCTTGGCCACTGGTTCCTGTCCCGCATGCTCCTACAGATCTTCGTTTCGGATCTTCTCCTGCCATCGAATTTTGCAGATGCGCCTCAGACAGGTGTTGAAGAATGTCTGAATCTTTTGTTGCATCGTCTGTGTTGTCCGCCATGTCTCGCATCCGTAGAGCAGTACTGACTTCACATTTGAGTTTAAAGATGCAGAGTTTGGTTCTTATGCTGATTCCTCCAGATGCCCAGATGTTCTTGAGCATGACGAAAGCTGCTCTTGCCTTTCCGATTCATTCTGGCTGTGATGTCATGGTCCATGCCTCCCTGTTGGTCAACCACCCTTCCTAGGTAGATGAAAGACTGCACCTCCCTGATGGGCTCTCCACCGACTGTGACTGATGTGCTGGCAGTGGTGTTGATTTTCATCAGCTTGGTCTTCTTCCTGTTGATCTTGAGCCCTGTCCCGGCTGATGTGGTCTCCAGGCGAGTGGTCTTGTCCTGCATCTGGCTATGGCTGTGTGACAGGAGCGCCAGGTCGTCAGCAAAGTCGAGGTCATCCAGCTGCGACCAGAGCGTTCACTGTATACCGTTGTTCCTGCCTGTTGCTCTAACAGGGTTGTGACCCTTTTCCTGGTGTCCCCTGGGGGCTTTGGGCCCTTTTCTGGTGTCTCCCCAAGACTGTGGACCCTTTCCGGACCCGGCTGTGGACCCCCTTTCCCCCCTGGTGTCTCCCCTGGTGTCTCCCCAGGGCTGTGGACCCTTTCCTGGTGTGTCTCCCAGGGCTGTGGACCCTTTCCTGGTGTCTCCCCAGGGGGCTGTGACCCCTTCCTGGTGTCTCCCCAGGGCTGTGGACCCTTTCCTGGTGTCTCCCCAGGGCTGTGGACCCTTTCCTGTGTGTCTCCCAGGGCTGTGGACCCCTTTCCTGGTGTCTCCCAGGGCTGGGCTTTGTGGGACCCTTTCCTGGTGTCTCCCAGGGCTGTGGACCCTTTCCTGGTGTCTCTCCAGGGGCTGTGGACCCTTTCCTGGTGTGTCCCCAGGGCTGTGGACCCTTTCCTGGTCTGGTGTCTCCCAGGGCTGTGGACCCTTTCCTGGTGTCTCCCAGGGCTGTGGACCCTTTCCCTGTGTCTCCCCAGGGCTGTGGACCCTTTCCTGGTGTCTCCTGGGGGCTGTGGACCCTTTCCTGGTGTCTCTCCCAGGGCTGTGGACCCTTTTTCCTGGTGTCTCCCAGGGGCTGTGGACCCTTTCCTGGTGTCTCCCAGGGCTGTGGACCCTTTTTCCTGGTGTCTCCCCAGGGCTGTGGACCCCTTTGGTGTCTCCCCAGGGCTGTGGACCCTTTCCTGGTGTCTCCCAGGGCTGTGGACCCTTTCCTGGTGTTCCCAGGGCTGTGGACCCTTTCCTGGTGTTTTCCCAGGGCTGTGGACCCTTTCCTGGTGTCTCCCCAGGGCTGTGGACCCTTTCCTGGTGTCTCCCAGGGCTGGGGCTGTGGACCCTTTCCTGGTGTCTCCCAGGGCTGTGGACCCTTTCCTGTGTCTGGGGGTGGACCCTTTCCTGGGGCAGGGGCTGGACCCTTTCCTGGTGTCTCCCAGGGCTGTGGACCTTTTCCTGTGTGTCTCCCAGGGGCTGACCCCCCCTGGTTTTCCTGGGTGTTCCCCAGGGCTGTGACCCTTTCCTGTGTGTGTCTCCCAGGGCTGTGGACCTTTCCTGGTGTCTTCCTGTGACCCTCCCCAGGGCTGTGGGCTGTGGACCTTTCCTGGTGTCTCCCAGGGCTGTGGACCCTTTCCTGGTGTCTCCCCAGGGCTGTGGACCCTTTCCTGGTGTCCCCAGGGCTGTGGACCCTTTCCTGGTGTCTCCCCAGGGCTGTGGACCCTTTCCTGTGTGTCTCCCCAGGGCTGTGGACCCTTTCCTGGTGTGTCCCCCAGGGCTGTGGACCCCTTTCCTGGTGTCTCCCAGGGCTGTGGACCCTTTTCCTGGTGTCTCCCTGGGCTGTCCTTTCTGTGTCCCCCTGTGGACCCTTTCCTGGTGTGTCCCAGGGCTGTGGACCCTTTCCTGGTGTCTCCCCAGGGCCTGTGGACCCTTTCCTGGTGTGTCCCCCCCAGGGCTGTGGACCCTTTCCTGGTGTCTCCCCAGGGCTGTGGACCCTTTCCTTTCCTGGTGTCTCCCCAGGGCTGTGGACCCTTTCCTGGTGTCTCCCAGGGCTGTGGACCCTTTTCTGTGTGTCTCCCCAGGGGCTGTGGACCCTTTTTCTGGTGTGTCTCCCAGGGCTGTGGACCCTTTCCTGGTGTCCCCAGGGCTGTGGACCCTTTCCTGGTGTGTGTCCCAGGGCTGTGGACCCTTTCCTGGTGTCTCCCCAGGGCTGTGGACCCTTTCCTGGTGTGTCCCTCCCCAGGGCTGTGGACCTTTCCTGGTGTCTCCCAGGGCTGTGGACCCTTTCCTGGTGTCTTCCCAGGGCTGTGGACCCTTTCCCTCTCCCCAGTGTGTGGACCCCCTGGGCTGTGGACCCTTTCCTGGTGTCTCCCAGGGCTGTGGACCCTTTCCTGGTGTGTCTCCCAGGGGGCTGTGGACCCTTTCCTGGTGTCTCCCCAGGGCTGTGGACCCTTTCCTGTGTGTCTCCCCAGGGCTGTGGACCCTTTCCTGGTGTCTCCCCAGGGCTGTGGACCCCTTTCCTGGTGTCTCCCCAGGGCTGTGGACCCTTCCTGGTGTCTCCCCAGGGCTGTGGACCCTTTCCTGGTGTCTTCCCAGGGCTGTGGGACCTTTTCCTGGTGTCTCCCCAGGGCTGTGGACCTTTCCTGTTTCAGGGGGTGGACCTTTCCTCCTGGTGGGCTGTGGACCCCTTTCCTGGTGTCTCCCCAGGGCTGTGGACCCTTTTTGGTGTGTCAGGGCTGTGGTCCCAGGGCTGTGGACCCTTCCCCTGGGTCTCCCCAGGGCTGTGGACCCTTTCCTGGTGTCTCCCAGGGCTGTGGACCCTTTCCTGGTGTGTTTCCCAGGGCTGTGGACCCCCTTTCCTGGTGTCTCCCCAGGGCTGTGGACCCTTTCCTGGTGTCTCCCAGGGGCTGTGGACCCTTTCCTGGTGTGTCTCCCCAGGGCTGTGGACCCTTTCTGGGGTGTCTCCCCCAGGACCCTTCCTGGTGTCCCCCCCTGTGGACCCTTTCCTGTGTGGGGGGCTGTGGACCCTTTCCTGGTGTCTCCCCCAGGGCTGTGGGACCTTTCCTGGTGTCTCCCCAGGGCTGTGGACCCCTTTCCTGTGTCTCCCCTGGGACCCTGTGGACCCTTTCTGTGTGTCTCCCCAGGGCTGTGGACAGGGCCCTTTCCTGGTGTGTCTCCAGGGCTGTGGACCCTTTCCTGGTGTCTCCCCAGGGCTGTGGACCCTTTCCTGGTGTCCCAGGGGGGCTGTGGACCCCTTTCCTGGTGTGTCTCCCAGGGCTGTGGACCCTTTCCTGTGTCTCCCCAGGGCTGTGGACCCTTTCCTGGTGTGTCTCCCCAGGGCTGTGGACCCTTTCCTGGTGTCTCCCCAGGGCTGTGGACCCTTTCCTGGTGTCTCCCAGGGCTGGCTGTGTGTCCTCCCAGGGCTTGGACCCTTTCTGGTGTCTCCCAGGGGCTGTGGACCCCTTTCCTGTGTGTCCCCAGGGCTGTGGACCCTTTCCTGGTGTCTCCCCAGGGCTGTGGACCCTTTCCTGTGTGTCTCTCCCAGGGCTGTGGACCCTTTCCTGTGTGTCTCCCAGGGCTGTGGACCCTTTCCTGGTGTCTCCCAGGGCTGTGGACCCTTTCCTGTGTGTCCCCAGGGCTGACCCCTTTCCTGGTGTCTCCCCAGGGCTGTGGGACCCTTTCCTGGTGTCTCCCAGGGCTGTGGACCCTTTCCTGGTGTCTCCCCAGGGCTGTGGACCCTTTCCTGGTGTTTCTCCCCCTGGGCTGTGGACCCCTTTCCTGGTGTCTCCCCAGGGCTGTGGACCCTTTCCTGGTGTCTCCAGGGGGCTGTGGACCCTTTCCCTGGTGTCTCCCCTGGGCTGTGGGGACCCTTTCCCTCCTGTGTCTCCCCAGGGCTGTGGACCCTTTCCTGGTGTCTCCCAGGGGGCTGTGGACCCCTTTCCTGGTGTCTCCCCAGGGCTGTGGACCCTTTCCTGGTGTCTCCCCCAGGCTGTGGGGACCCCTTTCCTGGTGTCTCCCCAGGGCTGTGGACCTTTTCCTGGTGTCTCCCAGGGCTGTGGACCCTTTCCTGGTGTCTCCCCAGGGCTGTGACCCCTTTTCCTGTGTGTCTCCCCAGGGGCTGTGGACCCTTTCCTGGTGTCTCCCAGGGCTGTGGACCCTTTCCTGGTGTTTCCCAGGGCTGTGCTGTGGACCCTTTCCTGGTGTCTCCCCAGGGCTGTGGACCCCTTTCCTGTGTGTCCCCCAGGGCTGTGGACCCTTTCCTGGTGTCTCCCAGGGCTGTGGACCCCTTTTCCTGGTGTCTCCCCAGGGCTGTGTGGACCTTTCCTGGTGTCCCCTTTCCTGGCTGTGGACCCTTCCTGGTGTCTGTGGAGGGCTGTGGACCCTTTCCTGGTGTCTCCCAGGGCTGTGGACCCTTTCCTGGTGTCTCCCGGGGGCTGTGGACCTTTCCTGGTGTCTCCCAGGGCTGTGGACCCTTTCCTGGTGTGTCCCCAGGGCTGTGGACCCTTTCCTGGTGTCTCCCCAGGGCTGTGGACCCTTTTCCTGGTGTCTCCCCAGGGCTGTGGACCTTTCCTGGTGTCTCCCCAGGGCTGTGGACCCTTTTTTTCCTGTGTCTTCCCAGGGCTGTGGACCCTTTTCCTGGTGTCTCCCCAGGGCTGTGGACCCTTTCCTGGTGTCTCCCCAGGGCTGTGGACCCTTTCCTGGTGTGTCCAGGGGGGGCTGTGGACCCTTTTTTCCTGTGTCTCCCAGGGCTGTGACCCCTTTCCTGGTGTCCCCAGGGCTGTGGACCCTTTCCTGGTGTCTCCCAGGGCTGTGGACCCTTTCCTGGTGTCCCTCCCAGGGCTGTGGACCCTTTCTGGTGTCTCCCTGGGGCTGTGGGACCCTTTCCTGGGGTCTCCCCAGGGCTGTGGTGGACCCTTTCCTGGTGTCTTCCCCCAGGGCTGTGGACCCTTTCCTGGTGTCTCCCAGGGCTGTGGACCCTTTCCTGGTGTCTCCCAGGGCTGTGGACCTTTTCCTGTGTCTCCCCAGGGCTGTGGACCCTTTCCTGGTGTCTCCCAGGGCTGTGGACCTTTCCTGGTGTCCCCAGGGCTGTGGACCCTTTCCTGGTGTCTCCCCAGGGCTGTGGACCCTTTCCTGGTGTCTCCCAGGGCTGTGGACCCTTTCCTGGTGTCTCCAGGGCTGTGGACCCTTTCCTGGTGTCTCCCAGGGCTGTGGACCCTTTCCTGGTGTCTCCCAGGGGCTGTGGACCCTTTCCTGGTGTTTCCCAGGGCAGGGCTGTGGACCCTTTCTGTGTGTCTCCCCAGGGCTGTGGACCCTTTCCTGGTGTCTCCCCAGGGCTGTGGACCCTTTTGTGTGTCCCCAGGGCTGTGGGACCTTTTCCTGGTGTGTGTCCCCAGGCTGTGGACCCTTTCCTGGTGTCTCCCCCAGGGCTGTGGACCCTTTCCTGGTGTCTCCCCAGGGGCTGTGGACCCTTTCCTGGTGTCTCCCAGGCTGTGTGCCCTTTCCTGGTGTCTCCCCAGGGGCTTGTGGTCTCCCCTTTCCTGGTGTCTCCCCAGGGCTGTGGACCCTTTCTGGTGTGTCTCCCAGGGGCTGTGGACCCTTTCCTGGTGTGTCTCCAGGGGGCTGTGACCCTTTTCCTGGTGTGTCTCCCAGGGCTGTGGACCCCTTTCCTGGTGTCTCCCTGGCTGTGGGCCCTTTCCTGGTGTCTCCCCAGGGCTGTGGACCCTTTCCTGGGTGTCTCCCAGGGCTGTGTGACCCTTTCCTGGTGTGTCTCCCCAGGGCTGTAGGCCCTTTTTCCTGGCTGTGGACCCTTTCCTGGTGTCTCCCCAGGTCTGTAGGCCCTTTCCTGGTGTCTCCCCAGGGCTGTGGGCCCTTTCCTGGTGTCTCCCCAGGTGTGGACCCTTTACTGGTGTGTCCCCAGGGCTGTGGACCCCTTTCCTGGTGTCTCCCTTCAGCTGTGTGCCCTTTCCCTGGTGTGTCCCCAGCGTTGTGGGCCCTTTCCTGGTGTCTCCCCAGGGCTGTGGAACCTTTCCTGGTGTTTCCTCAGGGCTGTAGACCCTTTCCTGGTGTCTCCTCTGGGCTGTGGACCCTTTCTTGGTGTGTCCCCTGGGTTCCTTGAAGTGTTCTGCCCATCGTTTCAGCTGTTTCTTGTTGCTGTCAGTGGGTTTCCATTCTTGTCCTTCACTGGCTTGTCTGTCTGCTGGAACTTGCCCATCAGCTTCTTGGTCACCAGGTACAGGTCCTTCAGGTTCCCTTGTCCGGCTGCTGCCTCTGCTTGACTGGCCAGGTGGTCAAAGTAGTCTCTCTTGTCCTTCTGGATGCTCCTCTTTACTTCTCTGTTCGCTGCTGTGTGCTCTTCCTGTGTCTTTGCCTTAGCTGCTCTCGTCGGCTCATGTTCAGTGTAGTTTTCTTCTCTCTCCTTGCTTCCAGCTTGTTGATGGTGTCAGCAGAGATCCATTCCTTGTGCTGGGTCGTCTTCTTGCCAAGGATCTCTTCACATGTGTCAAGTCAGAGCTTTTGCAGTGTTCCCACTGTGTTTTGATGTCCGTCTCACTGTCTTCTATCGGCTCTTGTAGCAGCTGGAACCTGTTGGAAAGGCTGATCTGGAATGCTGCTTGTGTGTCCCTGTTTCTGAGCAGTTCCCTGAGCAGTCCGACATTGTACCTTGTCTGTGTGTTGTTGGCTTGGTGAATCTCTTGAGGCGAAGTCTCACTGTTGTTAAAAGAAGGTGGTGGTCTGATGACACGTCGGCACCTATCATCACTCGTACATCCCGCCATGATCTCCTGAACTTGCAGCTAATGCAGATGTGGTCAATCTGGTTCTCCGTGACATGGTTCGGGATCTCCATGTGGCCTTGTGGATGCGCTTGTGTGGGAAGTGCTTCCTCCTATCACCAGCTGGTTCAGGGCGCGTATGTCTGCAAAGCGCGCACCATTTTCGTTCATCTGTCCCAGTCCGTGTGTCCCCATGATGTCCTCGTAGCCTGTGTTGTCCATTCCAATCTTGGCATTGAAATCTCCCATCAGTATGGTTATGTCCTTTGCTCCTCTTCTGTCTATCACTGTCTAGTTGCTGGTAGAGGTCATCTTTCTTCTCTCTTCCGCATCATTGGTGGGAGCATAGCACTGGATGATGTTCAGCCTGATGTCTTCTTCTTCGTGGTAAACTTGGCTGTGATGATGCGGGATTTGACAGGTTCCCATCCGATGAGTGCCTTCGGTGCCAGCATCAGGGCCACACCCTCAGTGTTGGGGGCTCTATCTTCTGAGTGTCTGGAGTACAGCAGTTGTTCTCCAGATGAAAAAGTCTCAGCTGTCCTGACTGTAGCCACCTTGTCTCACTCGGTGCTAGCGCTCTGATCTTGTAGTTTTTCATCTCTCTGCAACTTGGATGGTTTTTTGTTTCGTACATCGTCCTGATGTTCCATGTGGCTACTCTCGTCGTTGTCCTGGGTGTTAGAAGGGGGGAGTCAGCCTTGCAGCTTCCTTTCGGCTTTCACTGCACCGCGTCATAAGTCTCCAGATGAAGACCCTTCCTTGCCCAGGTGAATGTTTTGGCTCATTGTTGTCAATGCTTCTGTAACTGGTCTTTTTTACAGGTAGGGTTGTTAGCCCTACGCAAACCCCTTTTCCTCCGGGCGAGGTGGTCCTGTCTTAGTCGCCTCTACGACATGCATGGCAGGGCAGTGGGTCTATTCTATGCCCAACCCACAGGGCAGAGATTCCCAGGCCAGCCCAGGTGAAACTGGCTCAGGCTAGGTGGCCAAGGCAAGACTGACCCTTCCTGACCCTCACTGACCTTCCCTGACCCTACCCTATCCCAGGCCAAACTGGCCCAGGCCACCACCACTCTACCACGACACCACACCACCACCACACCACACCACACCACCACCACCACCACCACACACACCATACCACGCCCACCACCATACCACTACAACCACACCACAACCTCACCACATCTCCACCACTGCCACACCACCACCACCCACCACCACACCACCACCACCACCCACCACCACCACCACCACCACCACCACCACCACCACCACCACCACCACCACCACCACCACCACCAACACAACACACCACAACACCATCAACACGACCACACCACCAAAACAACACCCCCAGCACAACCACCACAGCACCATCAACACACCACCACACCACCACCACTACCACCATCCCACACTACCATTACCACCACACCCTCCACCACCATACCACTAACACAACAATCACAACTCCACCACCACACCAAAGCCCCACCTTGGAATCATCGCCTTCTTTCCCTTGGTTGGGTGTTTCCTTCACCGCCAGGGTTCCATGTAGCATAGTTTTCTATTTTTTCTAGGGTTAAGTGTCCTCTTTCCCAGTGTTTTGTGTCTTCACATTTTCCAGGGTTGGTGAATTTTTCTTTCCCAGGACTGGTGACTTCTTTTCTAGGTTTTAGTGTTTTTTTTTTCTTTCCCAGGGTTTAATGCCTGTGTCTTTCCTAGTTACAGTCTTCTTTCGTATGATTGCCATGGATGTTCTTGTTTCCTGTGGCAGTCTTCTGTTGAACAAGGATACAAAAACAGCAGGCACCCGAGTGGATGGTTCAGTGTTCTTCTCTCCTCTTCTTTGGGCTAGTGTTCATTCCTTTCATAGGGGTTGGAGTCTTCTTTCACAGGAGCTTGTGTTCACACCTTTCATAGGGGTTAGCGTCCTCTTCTTTCGCAGGGGCTAGTGTTATCTCCTTTCATACGGGCTAGCGTCCTCTTTTTTTTCACATGGGCTTGTGTTTTGTCCTTTCATAGATTCAGTGTACTGTTCATTCTTGGTGTGTAGTGTCCTCTTCTTAAGTTTATGCTCTTCTTTTCGTATAGATTTTATGTCCAATCTTGCTTTTTAATGACCCTTTGTGTTGTGTTCTTTCATATGACTATTGTGTTTTATTGATGTTTCTGTCATCTTCTTTTCCATGGTCTGTTGTCCTTTCACAGGTAGAATGCCTTTCTTGCATAGAGTTTAGTGTCCTCTTTACAAAGGGCCTAGTGTCTTTTTTTGTGATGACTTAGTGTGCCTCTTTCTATCGAATTCAGTGTCCTTTTGTCCTCTGTATTGTTCTTAGCTCTAAAGTTTAGCAATACCTTTTCACAGAGTTCTACGTGTTTCTCTTATAGGGTTCACCATATTTTCATGGCTTTTCTATCCTTTTTCGCACGATTCAGTGCCTTTGTGATTATATGATTGGAACTATTTTTTCACAGAGAGTTTACGATATTTTCTTTCTTACAGAATTACGTCGTCGTACGTGGACTTCTCCTTTCTGAGGGTTTAAGCATCCTTTTCTGGAATATAGTTATTCATAGGTGTTAATGTCTTCTTTCTTGATGTTTAGTTAGAATTTTCTTCGTAGTATTTCAACAGTTTTTTTTTTTTTTTTTTTTTGTGGCAGGACCAAACAGGAAGCGGTGCCAGTCTGCCAGACGACCACCAGGATCGCAGACCAGAGAGAAGGTGCGCCACTACTTGTTAAAGTAGTAAATTCGAATGTCGTAATAGTAGCAGAAGTGTTACATTTTCATTTTGTTCCCCAATTAAGTATGTACTTGGAACATCAGTCAAACTGTTTCGACAATAAAGATGTTAAAAGGGTGTGTAACGGATATTTATAACCATCATGGCATTGATCGTTGTCCTTTTTTGTTCTCAGGGGTGTGTATCCCTGCAGTAAAGCACTCAGATTTTTTGTCTTAATGGGTGTTTAGAAATATGTTTGGAATTTACCACATATCCCCCTCTCTCTACATATTCCTTCGTTTTTGTGTGGTAGACAAAATTTCTTGGACAAAAATATCGTTTTAACTGTCCATGCTTTAAAGCACGATATTCAGATTTCCGCAGAATAATACAAAATATTTTTTTTTTATAAGAATTTTACAGATGTTTAAAATATTGTTCACATTTCGATGTTAAACTCTGATGGCCCCTTTCTCATAACGTTTGGTTGCCCCTCACATCTTCGCCTCTGGCGTGTGTCAAAGTTTTAAGAGTTGGTCAGGTCATGGGAACTGGCAGTGGATGGATATATACTGCTCAAAACAATTGAAAGGCCACTACCACTTTTTAGGGTACCTTGTTTGACTTTATTTTTTCCAATAACACGGTACTGCACCCACCCAAACTTACTGAATTTGGTTGCATGCCTGATCAGTCAACTTGAATTTGATCAGAAATCAATTCAGTCTGTGTCATGCACATCACAGCGGTGAACTGAAATGTGCACATACTGCACGAAAAAAAAGGGTGCAAATCAAACAGGCCTGTGCAACAGAGCACATCTGAACTGCAGGAATACTGCAATGCACGTGCAACCCATGTCTTATCTGAACACAGGTCAGCCAGTTTTGAGAGACTGGTGGGCATCTTTCTGCCTGTGTTTACGGCACACTTTCGCAACCATGCCTCGGAGAGACGACTGAGTCAGGATGACCAAGGGCGGGCAATTGCGTGGCTTCAGAAGGGCGTGGGGGTGCGAGAGGTTGGTGGTCGACTGTCAGTCGCCCATTCAGTCATTCAGACTTTGAGAGACCGCTTCAACCAGACAGGAAGTGTTGCTGAGCGAAGACGTCCAGGACGCCCAAGGTCCACCTCCAGGCAGCAGGACAGGTTTGTTGTCCTGTCGGCTCTGAGGCAGAGAACGGCCACTTCCGACACACTCGGGGAGCAGCTGCAAGCAGCCGGCAATGTCACCGTCAGTGACCAGACCATTTGGAACCGGTTGAGAGAGGCACACCTGCGCTCAAGACGACCAGCCGTCCATCCTGTCCTGACACCAGCTCACCGTGCTGCTCGTTTGGCTTGGCCCAGCGTCACTTAGCATGGACCAGAGATCAGTGGGCAAGAGTATTGTTTACTGATGAGTCGCTTTGCCTTATCATTTCATGACGGCAGGAACCGTGTCTGGGCGGCGGCAAGGAGAACGCTATCACGATGGTCTTGTGAGCAAGCGTGATCGCTATGGTGGTGGATCCATAATGGTGTGGGGAGGGATGGCACGGAACTACAGAACCCCCCTGCACATGGTGCAAGGCAACCTCAACGGTGTGGGCTACAGGATGGCATCCTGCAGCCCCTTGTGCTGCCAGCGCTGCAAGCTATT
>JADBJO010013792.1:0-2500 GCA_016801955.1 Conus betulinus
GCCTTTGAGGACAGGGCGAAAAGGTAGGTTCTTGCCCCGAGGGTAAAACCCGCTCGCCCAATAATAATCGGCACATATTCTAACCTTTGTCAACAATAGCTTAAACGACGAAGAAAGATTCCCCCGTTTTGTTCATCGTCTGCCCTTTTGGTCACCTGCGACAAAAACCTAAAAACCACTGTGCGTCTCAGTCCGGATGGCTGAATGCCTTCATATGACCCGCAAAATCCACTCGGCGCGATAGTATCATCTTCGGTCTCACAATCTTAGCTAAAGATGATAGTTTTCGCAGGGGGAAATAAAAAATATCCGTCTGTGTGCGATGGTTTCAGTTTCATTTTTGGGCAAGTGACTACTGCGTGCGAACTTGTTCGAATCGCTCAAACACCACTCGGCTTACGTTTTGAGCCCAAACCAACATAAGAAAAGTGGTGTAACTGAAAAGAGAATTTTCCCCCTGTCGGTTGAAACAACCCTTAAATTTGTATCCGTCTCCCAAGCGTATGTTGGTGGACACTTTTTCTTGTCCACAGAGCAAATCACAGTTAGGGGCTTCACCACATTCCCTACCAACATGATCCCCTGCCCTTGGCATCGGGAACAAGCCTTACCTGTCCTGCTACACACACACCCCACGACACCACACACAAGCCTACTTGAAAGTCATATACCTATTCATAAACGCCGGTCTCGATTTTTACACTTAAGTATCATGGCCAGTACGGTCAACACGGTAAACCTGCTTGCTTGTTATTTATGTGCGACTCTCCTCTCCTCTCGCTCCTCTCTGCTCTCCCCCGCTGGTAGTAGTATAGCAGCAGTAGTAGTGTATTTTTGTAGTATAGCTTTATTTTTACGTCTCTCACAAATTACGTATATTAACAATCTCTCCGTGTGTGTGTGTGTGTGTGTGTGTTGGTTGTGTGGTGTGCGCGCGCGCGCGCGCGCAGCGCACGCTTGATCGAGCCCCACAATCGCCCCCCCCGTAACCCCCACCCTCGCCCTTCTCTCGATGCGGCGGAATAGAAAAAAAAAACAACAAACCCCACACAGCCCACCCCTAGGAACGTTTTGACACAGGCTAAATCCTCCCGAACATCGGACAGACAGTTCTGTCTGCACAAAACGCACAGCCGTCATTCACGCCCCACAGCCTGGATGCATGCCCCAGTCATCAAGTCATGCTCCTGTGGTTGTGTTATCGGCCCCCGGCCGACCCCGAGGTCCTATCCACCCCCGCAGCTTCAGCTATACTGTAGGATGTCGAAACTTCTGTCAAGACACACAACTCTCCGTGTCAACCTGGCAGGGTTAACTCCCCTGATACAAATACCCTGTATCTATTTCTGTCAGTCAGTTTTAGCTGACCTTTACCTGCCCCCATAGCTTTAAAACGAAACGCTTGTGGGGTATTGGAATCGGAAGGGGTGGGGTGTGTGTGGGGGGAGGAAGCCTCAACGCTGACTTGCCCAACTAAATAGCCTTGTGTGTGTGTGTTTGTTTGTGTGTGTGTGTGGTGGGTGTTCAGGTACAGCTGTCAGACACTGAAATAGAAACTTCCAAATTGACCGACGGCAGAAAGTACATATTTTTCTCCTTTGTGAAGTGGCTTGGCTTGCGTTTCAGTGAACGCTGAGCGAAAGTCTGATTTTCGCGTTATTTTTTCATCTGTCCCAAGTTAAATCGCGGATAGATAGAGGACGAGAGAGAGAGAGAGATAGAGAGAGAGATAGAGGGGGGCTTTTTTTTTTTTCTTTTTTTGGGTGGAAGACCGTTTGTCTTTACGGATACATTTTGATGAAAACCATGCTGAGAGAGAGAGAGAGAGGAGAGAGAGAAAGCAGATAAGAGAATCCAAACGACATCCCAGAGACTAGAGACAGAGGAGAGGCAACGTGTGAAGGCTGCCTCTCATCCTATCATTGAAGGAAAGTGGATTTGTCAGGTATTCTCAGTTTGGCAACCCAAAGCACTATTATAAACACACACACCCACACACGGTACACACACACACACACACACATCACGTGTGCATGCGAGCGCGCGCGCACACGCACACACACGAAACACTAAACAGCCACATAAGCACAGACGGACCAGAGAGAGAGAGAGCGAGAGGAGCTATATATAGAGAGCTAGGATAGATATAGCGAGACGATAGAGAGACTGGACAGACATTGACAGACAGCAGAGACAAAGAACAGAGACATCCTTATTCTTCACGTGTGAAAACTATAGCTGTTTTCCACTGCCTCTCTGTCCAGTGATTTATGTCTTTCGATGTAAGTCGCCTTGCCTTTTCCTTTAAAAAAAGGTACGTATATACGTGACTCTATAATACGATCTCTTCACTTGATCATAGCGTCAGACACCTTCTTTTTTGGTTTGTTTTTGGTTTTGGTTTATTCTTGCTTCCCCTCCCCTCCCCCGTCCTTCTGTGCCACCTTAGTGGCACTGCCTGCACCCACGCCGCTCCCACCGACTCCATCCCCCCCCCCCC
>JADBJO010013792.1:7500-40000 GCA_016801955.1 Conus betulinus
TTTATGCGAGTTACTGAGTTCACTGCTTTTTCCTTCGTGAATTTTGGTAGCTCTAGCAAAAAAAAAATAAATAAATAAATAAATAAAAAAATAAATAAAGTCCCCCCTATCCCCCAAAAAACAAGATTTGCAATTAAGAACTCACAGCTACAATCTGTCAAATGCTAACACTGATTCATTCATTTTATGGACCACTTCCAACTTTGTTTTATTTTCTTGATTTTTTCAGAGTCGCGCCCAAATCCGTTGCTGGTATACCAACTTAGCCAAAAATGACGTCATAACGCGTAGTCGCTAATGGTCACGGCAAAACTCCACAGTTTCAACTAAGACGACGACTACTACTACTACTAGATTTTTGTTGGTCATTGTGCCGGCTCAGTATTTGCACTGAATTTGCCCAAGCAATGAATTTGACTGAAGTTGCAGTCAAATACGTTGCAGCTGAATATCATGACCACTGCTACATCGACTACAACGCTACCACTATACAACTACTTTAACATTTCTTTTTCTTTTTCTCATTCTAGGGCTCAATTACGTGATTTTCTAAATCTGGGAATGAAACTGACAGGTGTAAGATAGTCATTTGCAACGAATTTGACTGATCAACAGCCAGTCAAATTGATTGCAGCTGAAAATCATGACTGTAACCTCAGTCATGCAGCTGAAAATCATGACTGTAACCTTAGTAAAATTCATTGCTTGGGAAAATTCAATGCAAATACTGAGCCGGCACAATGACCAACAAAAATCTAGTAGTAGCAGTAGTATTATTATTATTAGTAGTAGTAGTAATCTTAGTTGAAACTGTGGAGTTTTGCCGTGACGATTGGCGACTACGCGTTATGACGTAATTTTTGGCTAAGTTGGTATACCTGCAACGGATTTGACCGTGCAAAGAATTTGACCGCGCGACACCCCCTCCGTTTCAGTAAGGTGACGATGCACATGATTTCAATCCACAAGAAGGCGGTGTGAAATGACGAAACGACCTCCGCCGTGCCCCATTCAGTTACTTCATGTAAACTCTGTACAAAACAACACACATGAACACGAAGAAGAACAACAAGAAGAACATCCATAATAATAGTAGCAATGATGATGGTGATGACATAATAATAATAATGACAATAATAATAATAATAGCCATTGAAATATAATTAAATCTAACTGTCCACCTTACCAATACGTGACAGGGGCGGATGGGTGGAAGTGCCGACAGATACGTGTGTGCTCTCACAAAGAGAATGGAGAAAAGTCGGCATATACCAAATTTTGTCGTTTTCTAACTGAAAGTCCAAGAACACAGGACATCGTTTGGTTTTCGTCATTCCCAGCAGCAGCTATGGAGATAGTGTGTTTCGCTCGAGCCGTAAACCGCATAAGAAACACGTAATACGTTTAACGTGTGTGTGTGTACATTCGTGTTTGTGGTTGCGAGACGCAGTTCATTCATTTGCACGTGCAACAAGTTAAATTTGCGTCCTTGTCTCCACCCACAATCCTTTCCCCATGCCCAGCAGTTATGAGGTAGAGGGGGGAAGAGTAAGAGAGCGGCAGAGGAACTGGGTGGGGTATAGAAAAAACAGGTGAGGGCGGGGGATGGGGAGGGCCGGTTGTGGACAGAGAGAGGCGAATGGAAAGTGTGGGAACTGGGTTGTGGTGAGGGCGGCAAATCTCACCTCAATTTTTTTTTTTTCAGGTGCATTTACTTTTAAAGTAAGCGTGTTCATAACATGCACACACACATCCACACCCACCCACCCCCACACACATGCACGAGAGTCGTGTATGGCAGAAGATGGGTGCTTTTGAGTAGAAAGAAACTCGTGGCGAGCGTGGCAGCAGAGAGTCCTCTGAAGAGAAACCCCCTTCAAGAAAGTATTTCGGCCCTTATCGCCTGACATTCTAGGGGGCGTGGGTCACACACCCAGTTCATGACTCCGGATGTCCTCTGCTGCCCCTTTTTTCCCCATCTTGGAACGAGCCATGGCTGGGATTCGAACCCATGACCCTCTGGGCTTGCTCATTTTCCACTTAATGACTCGCACTCTAACCACTGAGCCACTGGGGCACTTGATATTTGTAGGAAATTTAAGCCTTATGAAGTTCACTTTTGTTCCTCCTTGACCAGATCCACCTTGAACACCTCTCTGCCGCTTCTGCCATTGCTTTCAGGGCTCTGGTTTTTCCCTCCCTGCAACTGAGAGCTGTTTCATGAGGCTGTATGCAGACGTTCCTACAAACCCCCTAGCTCCAATTTCTGCAGTGAGGACTTTGACCTGATAGCCTTCTCTCCTCAGATTGTTTGCCAGATCAGCATACTTTTTTTTATCTCATTCTGTTCTCATATGGCACCGTGAGCTCGATCATGATCAGCTGCTTGGTTGATTGAGAGTGGACCACTATGTCTGGTCTCATGCCACTCTTGCTGATGATCTCTGGGTGACTCTTCCATTCTGGAAGGTCTGCACTGCACTCCCAGTCATCTGCCCCGTCCAGCAGACTCTGCCTGCATGTTTCGAGTGGCACTGTTGTTCTTGGCCATGATTTGCTACCTCCTGCCGTGAAGAATGTTGCGGGTGCTTTTGGAGTCCTGATTTTTCCCTTTTGTGGTGTTGGTACTAGCCCAGACTGCTTGTACAATCTCTTTTGAAAATGTTGCATGCTATATTGTTTTTGTTTCTTTTCGTGAGGGCAGGATGCAAACAAGCTTGACAGTTTATTCTTCAACCCTCAGTAAAGATAATTATGACTTCACACACACACACACACACACACACACACACACACACAACCATTTTCAGCATGCAGTGTATGTATGATGGATAAAATGCTTACGAGTTACTTAATAGTTTTGCTTTTCACTCTGATACCACACATAAATAAATTCAACCAACACACCCTCAGTGTTGGACACACACACACACAACGTTCAGATTGGTCGGTGGTTGAATGCCCCGCAAGCGCAGCAAACCTGAGAAACCTTTTCCACGATCAGCACGTGCAAGTTTTGCGTCATACCGTTTACTGGATGACAGCAACACCGGTGCACCCCGAAGGTCTGTTCCCTCTGTTGAAAGACCACAAAGAGTGTCTCTGGGGGCCGGCCAGTGTCCTATGGTATTTATTTCCACTGGCTTGTCACTAGAATCGATGGAACATTTCTTGCTATTTATCAGGAGGTGGTTGAAAGCCATTGTTGCTCATTTTCCTTTATGGCGAGCTTTATTTCAGTGTGGAGTCAACTTCTTTTTGCCGAACTTCTCTTACAAGACTAGAAAGTCTTCACAACAATAGCAAAAAAACTTACTTCTCCGGAGCTTGCCCTTTGTCTTTTAACACATCTACCATCTGCTTACACACACACACACACACACACACATCTAGCAATTACGGGGGAGTCTGGTTTAGAGCTTAAGCGGTGAACCCTGTCAAACTCTACATCATGGGACAGCCCCAGTTTGACAGTGAGAAGGTCCTTTACAACCCCTTCACACTGGGCCGGTGTCTCGTCCCTCCTCCCTAAGCCGTAGACTCTTCCAGACTTCCAGACTCTTCTGTGTTATCATCACAAGAACACGGTCAAGGTGAATAAAAGGAGACACCCCCCCCCTCCCCCACTCCCCGCCCCGCTCCGCAGCTGTCGACCGCCATGATAGTGCACTATGGTCAGGTGGTTACAGTATACGATTTTTTTTTTAATCGTTGTTGTGTTGTTGCTGCTGCTGCTGCTGCTGTTGTTGTTTCATTGTTTCAGTGAGTAAAGAACCGTTACTTACTATTTACGCATCATTTGGAGTGTTTGGGGGTTGGGAGAGTTTTGGAAGGATGAGAATGCGTGTTTACTGTGGCCATCGTTTCAAATCTTTTCAAATAACTACCCGTGATGTGTTGTGAGCAGATTTTGAAGTCATTGAGACTACATATTAATTGTAGGTGTGTCCTAAATTAAAAGGAACGACCAGTCGTCTTGACTATTGCGGAGAGAGAGAGAGAGAGAGAGAGAGAGAGAGAGAGAGAGAGAGAGAGAGAGAGAGAGAGAGAGATCTTACAGTGGTGAAAATCAAGGCCGAGTCTGGACTAGTCTTTGTCATGCAGCCTGCGTATTATCAAATTATGCCGTACATATTCAAACCACCAAATCAGCATAAAAGCATTGCTCTTTGTCTGTCTGTCTCTCATATACACACACACACACACACAACATACACTCACACTCTCTCTCACACACACACACAACATACACTCACTCTCTCTCTCTTTCACACACACACACACACACACACACACACACGTACGTCAAGCACCAACCGGAGCAACCCCTCCCCCCCAAACTACCCCCCACTCCCCCTCCCCACCCACCATGTCCGTGATCCAAGCCATGTGGGCACAGATAACAGAGATAACGGACTGGTCACCGACCTCCCAGCAACCCATAGACGTCAGAGAAACGTCACCCAGCACATGGACACACGAACTTGACCAGCATGTGAGCATCTCTACCTAACCTTGACATTGACACGCTCGCTGCGATCTACCAGAGGGACCTCTTTCGTGCTTTTATGTCTATGTCAGTCTGCTGCTTCTGACATACGTAATGTAATGTTTTTTAAAAAAAGGGTATTTATAGAGCGCTTTACCTCGCAGGAGCCCAAGAGCGCATATTACAGAAAAACATGATAAAATACTTATTCTAATTCAATATACACACACACACACACACACAAACACACACACATGCTCGCACACGCGCACGCACTCGCACACACACACACACACACACGAAAAACTCTCACACGCAGATAGGCACACGAGCGCGTCGACACCAGCAAACACGCGCACAGTGGTAAGTGGATATAGTTAATCAGTCCGAGGGAAAAGATGCGTCTGTAGTGAAGTTTTAAAAAGTCTCTGACGAGTCCGTGTTACGCAGAGAAGAACGGATACCATTCCACAGAGCAGGTGCCTGGTAAGAGAAAGATCGTTGGCCTGAAGTTTTCAGGCGAGCGGTGGGAAGCCGAAATGGAAAAAAAAAATTATTGAAGATGTGTATATCTGCTTCGTTTTGTTTATCAAACGTAATAAATAAGCGTTCTGTGCACCCTTGTTTTCAGCGTTGATTTGTAGTTCTGTTTGACAATGATATGCCTGCCGGGGCACGCACACGTTGTCACCTGCACGTAAACATGTCAAAGTATATGACAAATGTCGGGTTACAGAGTCGGTCGTGGTCACACGCAACACACATGCACGCACGCACACACACACACACACACACACACAAACACGAGCGTGCGCTCGCACACACACACACACACGTCAGATATTTGTACAAGCTATCTTGCCGAGCAGGATATTGCGTTCGATACTCTGTGTGTGTGTGTGTGTGTGTGTGTGTGTGTGTGTGTGTGTGTGTGAGCGAGTGTGTGTATGTGTGTGTGAGTGCGCGCGCGCGCGTGTGTTGACAAGATTACCCCCTCAAAGAAACATCTGCCTATCTCTTGTCTACTTGTTCCTGTCTCTGTTCCCTCACCCACACTCTCTTTCTCTCTGTATCTGTCTGTCTCTCTCTCTCACACACACACACACACATGCGCGCGCGCGCGCGCAAATAGGTCAACCAGTCAATTTCTTTCTTTTTGGGGGGGGGGGAGTAAGGTCAATGTCCACAAATGATTAAATGTTGAGTTGACCCAAATGCGGATCGGTTTGTTGGGTAGGGAGGCGAACTTCCAGGGTTCTTTCAAGGCAGTGAGACCAGAGGTGACGGAGGAGGAGCGGGGCAAAGAAGAGGGGGGGGGGGGGGTGGGGGGGTGGGTGGTAAGGGGATGAGGAGTAAGGGTGAAGTGTACTACACAAACGGTTGTAAACAGTGTGTGTGTGTGTGTGTGTGTGTGTGTGTGTGTGTGTGTGTGTGTGTGTTTGTTTGTGTGTGTGTGTGTGTGATGAATAGAATACTCTTTCTCCGTCCAGCTAACTGCTACGACTGCGATTTTTTGCCCCCCCCCCCCCCCCCCCCCCCCAACCGGTGGAAATAGCCCCTTTCAGTGACAGGCAGGCCGTCTGAGCGGTTTGTCGTTCTGGTGGTCCTGGTCTAATGGTACATTAGTCCCTTTGCCCTTTCCTTCTGTGTTTGATTGTCACTGCCTGTCGTGTTTGTTACCTGAGGTGAGCATCAACGTTGAAACTCATTCATGTTAATAATAAAACTCATTCATGTAATTAACTAACTACTAGCTCTAACTAACTAACTAACTAACAACCACCCAGCCAACCAACCGACTGACCAACAATTTGCTAACTAATCAGCTGACTAACTGATCAATTAATTAATAACAAAATGATCGTCAAAACGCCGGAAAAAATCTCATATTTTCACTAACCAGCGGGGGGAAATTACATATTGTACTAATGAGCTGATAACTAATTCGCTGGCCAAAAAAAAAGAGCTTATTTTACCAATTAGCCGATACCTAACCTAATAGTGTCCAGGAACAGAACTCGGGAAGTGTTCAATAATTCGCTTCTCAGGGATTCATCATTACGAACGAGGTGATCCAAACCAGGAATCCTGCCAAGGGGCATGGCATCGTCCAGACTCAACCCTAAACGAAAGAAGAATTATTATTTGCAGGAAACGCAATCTCAGGTATCTGCGTGCACTTGTAAAAATTCCTGTGACCATGCGAAACTTTGACCCTTAAAACGACGGTTCTGGAAAGAAGAATCTGTACAGTGGAAGTGATTCAATACCGCAAAGTACTCAACATCATATATACTGAATGGAATCTTACATGAGGCAGGGAACAGTAAACAACAAACAAGTAGGGTAACTCTTGCTCCCATGTTGAAATAATTGCAAGGCCCATAACTCCAAACGAATGCTGCTTACGGCACCCAATCACCTGGCAAGAAACACCAACACAGAGCGCACAGAACGAACAAGGAGACATCTCCTTGTCTCTTTATTGTGTTCTGTGTGCTCTGTGAAGTTTCCTCCATGTTTGTTCTGTGTACTCTGCGTTGTTATTTCTGCCAGGTGATTCGGTGCTGCAAGCAGCATTCGTTGTGTGGGGTTATATAAGGGCCTGCAATTATTCCATACTGGCAGCAAAAGAGTCACCCTATTTGTTTGTCATCAGACACACCGATCAGGTCACCAGTGACTAAGGGCGTCCAATCATCACAAAGCACGTCAAGACATTTGAAAATGTCATGACATCAGTTAAGAAAAAAAAACAAAAAAACCTACATTGTATGGCTACGGAACAAGACCTAAAGACCTACTAAAAAAAAAATTCTCCAAGAAACTGTTGAAGGGGGAAGACAGGGGAAGTCAGACAACCAGAAAAAAAAAAGCAAAAAAAAGACAAAAAAAAAAAAACAAAACAAAACAAAAAAAAAAAAACACCATCACCACCACCAACAATAAACTGATAGACTGACAAGTCTATAGCAAGGGCCGTATGGGGGGAAAACACCTCGGAGCACATCAACCTGCAGAACTGGAGAACTGTTCTCCATTGTGGTGCAAAGATGACTATCTCCCCTGCAGGCTGCACACCAAAAATTCAGACGCCAAGGTCTTGCTTTAAGGAGTTGGGTATTTACAGAGACTTGGCGGGTCTGGATTGTTTTGAGGATGGTTATGGTGTCTGAGAGCCGATTCTCCGCATTTTATGTCATACGGACATCAAGGTACAAGCCAGGCGGTTCCAAGCAGACAGATTAAAATCGAAGGAATGGGATTACTTTGGGATCTTGTAGCTGGCGCGAAGGATCACGGGTGAGTGAAAATATCTGGAATGTGTGTCAGCCAAGGGGAAGGTCATGTATTTGAAGATTGTTTTGTGATTTCATTGGTGAAGATTCCCCCCAAAGCAAGCGAAATAATTGGTGTGGAGTTGTTCTTTTGATCAATTATCTGTTGAACATTAAATGCTGGATCAAATTTATGGCAAGCCTCAAAACGCTTACATAGATTATACAGCGTTTTAGAGCGAAATCTTTGTAATATCATTATTATTTTTGTTCTTATGAATATTTATATAGTGCCTATCCTCGGCTAGAGACCAAGCTGTAAGCGCTTTACAATCTACACTCGTTTACACAACGGGCTGCCTACCTGGGAAGTGCCGACTGAAGACCTACCAGCTAGCGCTTCATTCAGTCGTTTCCCGTGTCATGCAGTCAGTATCGCACAATATCGTTCTCTCATTTCCTTACTTCCTTTATTCTTTCCATTTCTTACGCAGGGTGCATGCCATGTCTAACGTGTCATCCATACCAACGGCCAAACTGGCCTTCTCTTCCGAAAGTTGGTGATGGGATTTTACTTTGTGTGCAATATGCTATGTTTGCGTTCACACAGGGAACCTCGGTTTAGTCTCATTCGAAGGACTGTATGGGGAACGGAGTCAGAACCCAATCTAACTATGAGGGAAAAATCCCCCCTGTACCGAAAACGGCTCGGCGGAAATTGGAACCCGCAACCCAGGATCACCAAGATTACGAGTCCGGCGCTCTTCCACACACACACACACACACACACACACACACACACACCCACACCGTGTGGCCTTCACTTAAGGAAGAGGAGGAGGAGAAGGAGAAAGAGGAGGAGGAGGAGGAGAATGGGGAGGAAGACCAGGAGGAGGAGGAGAATGGGGCGGAGGAGAAGGGGGGTGGGGGGGGGGGGGGGGGGGGGGGAGTTTATGTTGCCGGCCCCAACCTTGTGAAACTGACTGCTTTCAGAGACTGGCCCGTCTGCGCGGTTTGTTGTCCTGGTGGTCCTCCTATAGTGTTCCCTGCCATTTCAATTTGACACGATCGGGGTGTGAAGTAGCTTATTAATGCAATTAACCAAGTAACTAACTTAGTCACTCACTGAATAATTAACTATTTATTCACTAAAAACATTTTTGTTTTTACACTAACTACTCACTAACCGACTAACTGAACAACTAACCAAATGAATGATTAATTGACAATTCAGTGGGAAAACACTGTTTTTTTTTTTGTTTTTGTTGTTGTTGTTTTACTAACTCATTAAGTAAGAAAGTAAGTCACTGACTGACCGACTAACTAAATATGGATTGCCTGGGATTTTTAAAAAGGAAAAAAAAAAAAAAAGAGAGAGAAGAAAACATTTTTTTGCTGTCACTACTTTTTTCGTCTCTGAGGAGTTAGCAGAGCGTGAGCATAATCCGAAAATCAGGTTTAGGCCCCCACCCCCACCCGCCCCTCTTCCCCCACTCCTCTTCCTTTCCCTCAACCAGACTGTGCGCCCTACGGAGGGCGAACCATCTTTTTGCTCTAACCTGCGTCTCCGACTGCAACTATCCTTGACCATGACCAGAAAAGGAGTGGTGGAGACGGTGGAACGCGCAGGGTATGTACGTGAGAGGGGTGGTGTTTGGGAGATATAGATGGGAAGGTTAGGAGGAGGGGAAGGGGGTGGGGGGCTGGGGGAGAAGGTGACGCACGCGCGTGCTCTTTAAGTGTTTGTCGACACGTCGTCGGTGCTGACAGCGCAAGGTCAAGGTCAGTCTTTTTTATTTTTTTTTTAAATTTCATTGTTATTTTTCTTTTTTCTTTTATAAACATATTGTAGCGATAACGAATCACACACACACACACACACGCACGCGCGCACGCACGCGCGCGCACACACACCTGCTTCCCATCCACGCTCCCTACTACGCCCATTTCAAACCACCACCACCACCCGCAGACACACGAGAAAAAAACAAAACAGAAGAAGAAGAAGAAAAAAGAAGAAAACGTGACAACGGGAGTTTCCAACATGAATTTTCCTCCTAGATAAGAACTGATAAGAGGCGGGGAAGTTTTCAATGTTATATCCTGGTTCGAGTGTCCTAGTTTCGATTTGAAGGTTGAATTTAAAAAAAAGATCGTCGATTTAAAGAGGGTTGCACAATGACTGTGTCATGACCTTCGTAGTCTGAGTAGGTGTTAGCCAAATACTTTTTTTGACCTCGTTATCTAACTGTCTGTCTGTCTGTACTTACTTTTTTTTATACCTCGTTATCTATATATCTGCCTGTCTATCTTTCTTTCTATCAATATGTCTGTCTGCCCATATGTCTATCTGTAGATAGATCGAGTTAAAATGGTTATCGTAACGCCGATGACTCATGATAATGACGCTGTTTGTTGTTTGTTATTTGTTTGTTTCGTTGTTAGCATTTTTTAATTTGAATTAAGGCGAAGAAGTAACATTTTGGTTCTTTGCCTCTTTGTACATGTTATACTCTACTCAGTTAACGTTGATAACATTTTTTTTTAACGACTAGATAGTGAGAGACTGACATTGTTAGGGTCGCTTGGTGTTCATTGTAAAGCGCTATTCTGTTAATATGCCATGCCAATCAGTTTGGCCTCTTTGAAATGTGCTCTCTCTCTCTCTCTCTCAGATTTCACTCACTCACTCTCTCTGTCCGTCTACGTGTGTATGCGTCTGTATGTGGTGGTGGTGGTGGTGGTGTGTGTGTGTGTGTGTGTGTGTGTGTGTGTGTGTGTGTGTGTGTGTGTGTGTGTGTGTGCGCGCGCTAGTGTATGTGTGCGTCTGTATGTGGTGGTGGTGGTGGTGGTGGTGGGGCACCTTGGTTTTTTTTTTTCTTACCATCGTTTTGGTGACCTAACCGAGTTTTAGGCAGCCATCCCTCAATGACCAACTACATACCGTGTGACTGGCTACATACTGTGTGACTGACTACATACTGTGTGACTGGCTACATACTGTGTGACTGGCTACATACCGTGTGACTGGCTACATACTGTGTGACCCGACTACATACTGTGTGACCGACTACATACTGTGTGACTGGCTACACACTGTGTGACTGGCTACACACACTGTGTGACCGGCTACATACTGTGACTGGCTACACACTGTCTGACTGGCTACACACTGTGTGACTGACTACATACTGTGTGACCGACTACATACCGCGTGACTGGCTACATACTGTGTGACCGACTACATACTGTGTGACCGACTACATACTGTGTGACTGGCTACCCACTGTGTGACTGGCTACACACTGTGTGACCGGCTACACACTGTGACTGGCTACACACTGTGTGACTGGCTACACACTGTGTGACTGACTACATACTGTGTGACCGACTACATACTGTGTGACTGGCTACACACTGTGTGACCGGCTACATACTGTGACTGGCTACACACTGTGTGACCGGCTACATACTGTGTGACCGACTACATACTGTGTGACTGACTACATACTGTGTGACCGACTACATACTGTGTGACTGGCTACATACTGTGTGACTGGCTACATACTGTGTGACTGGCTACACACTGTGTGACCGGCTACACACTGTGTGACTGGCTACATACTGTGTGACTGGCTCCGTACTGTGTGACTGGCTACACACTGTGTGACCGGCTACATACTGTGTGACTGGCTACACACTGTGACCGGCTACATACTGTGTGACTGGCTACACACTGTGTGACCGGCTACATACTGTGTGACTGGCTACACACTGTGTGACCGGCTACATACTGTGTGACTGGCTCCGTACTGTGTGACTGGCTCCGTACTGTGTGACCGGCTACATACTGTGTGACTGGCTACATACTGTGTGACCGGCTACATACTGTGTGACCGGCTACATACTGTGCGACTGGCTCCGTACTGTGTGACTGGCTACATACTGTGTGACTGGCTCCGTACTGTGTGACCGGCTCCATACTGTGTGACCGGCTCCGTACTGTGTGACTGGCTCCATACTGTGTGACTGGCTCCATACTGTGTGACCGGCTCCGTACTGTGTGACTGGCTCCGTACAGTGTGACCGGCTACATACTGTGTGACCGGCTCCGTACTGTGACCGGCTCCGTACTGTGTGACTGGCTCCGTACTGTGTGATTGGCTCCATACTGTGTGACCGGCTCCATACTGTGTGACCGGCTCCATACTGTGTGACTGGCTCCATGTGTGACTGGCTCCATAATGTGTGGACTGGCTACGTACTGTGTGACCGGCTCCATACTGTGTGACTGGCTCCATAATGTGTGACTGGCTACGTACTGTGTGACCGGCTCCATACTGTGTGACTGGCTCCATAATGTGTGACTGGCTACGTACTGTGTGACCGGCTACCAACAAGGTGTCAGGCTACCGCACCCTTTGTGTGTGAATAGCTACTTTTAAAGTGACATGCCACTCGATGTTGACAGTCTACTCAAAATTTGGCCGACATCACGTCTACTTGACGGTGACGTGCTACTCGATGTGGACTAGCGTTCTTCATCTGCACCCCCTCTGCCCCAAGTGTGCCCACCCGTGTCACGCACGCCCTGCATACATGCCCTCTTTGCCCCGATACGTCCACCCACGTCACGATCTGCACTGGCAAACCCATACCAATTGGATACCTAATCCACGTCTCCAATACCTCCCACACCATAGTTTTCATGTGCTCCTTTCTCCACCCCTTTCATAAACACCTATTTATAAGACACCCTGCGTCCGCGCCTTTTCCATCACTCCATCTCTCACCCCGTTTGGCCATCCATGTCACGCCCTGCTTACTAGCTTCCTCCCCCCCCCCCTTCCCGCCATTACGCCCACCCACGTGCATTAACATCCCCACCCCCTCCCGCACATGTGCTCGCCCATTTCGCATGCCCCAATACGCCCCACCAGTCACACTCTTCTTTTGCGCCCCCTCTGCCTCAATGCGCCCACCATGTTATTATGCCCTTCATCCGCTCCCTCGGCCCAGTAAGTCACCCACGTCACGCCCTTCATCTGGGGCCCCTCTGCCCCAATATCACCACCACATCAAGACCTTCATCCACACTCCATCTGCCACAACATACCCACCATGTAACGCCCTTCGTCTGCACCCTCTGCCTCTTGTCATGCCTTTCATGCGCGCCCCCTCTGCCCCAATAAGACTCCCACGTCATACCCTTCATCAGCGCCCCCTCTGCCCCAATATGCCACCCCGACACGCCTTTCATCCCCGCCCCACCTTCCCAGATACGCCCAGTCACGTCATGCCCATCCATTTCTCATTCTGCATCCTCTCAACATCACCCCCTCAGGTTTGCCCACCCACGTCAGCCCTTTGTCCGCGACCCCCTCCACCCCATTACGCCCACCCATGTCACCATCTTCATCCACACCCACTCTGGCCTAATATGCCCACCATGTCGTGCCCCTAATCTGCGTCTCCTTTGCCCCAATATGCCCATCCACCCAACGCTCTTTATCCACGCCCCCTCTGCCCCAATACGCCCACCAAGTCATGCCCTTCCTCTGTGCCCTCTCTGCCCATATACACACACCCGTGTTACGCCCTGAATCCATGCCCCCTCTGTCCCAATACGCCCAGCCACTCCACGCCCTTCATCCACACCTACTCTGCCCAATGCACAAACACACCAGGCCATTCATCTGCCCCTTTTGCCCCAACAAGCTCACTGACGTCATGGCTTCAGCCCCCTTTGCCCACCAACCCACGCATTCTGTACGCTGACCCATGTCAAGCCCTGCATCCTCCCCACCTATGTCATGCTCAGCAATCCGTGCTCCCTGTACTCACATCCATGTCACGCCATGAAATCAGCCTCCCCCACCCCTTCCGCTACGCCAGCCATGTCAGGCGCTGAAAAACCCACCCCCTAGAATCCCACCCACGTCATGGCCTGAAAATTGATGCCCCCCCCCCCCCCTCCCCTCCTCAAATCTACATCGCAACCTTTATCATGATCTGAAATCGGGCGCCCCCTATGTGAAGCCCAAAGATCTGCACGCCCTATACTCCCACCAATATCACACCTGTATCGGCGCCCCCTTCACCCCTACCTATGTTACGCCTGCATCCACACCCTCAATCCCCCACCGGTATTTGCATCCCCCCCCCCCCCCCCATGACATACCCTGTATTCACAACCACCATACACTCACCAATATCATATACTGTATGTGTCCTCCTTACCTGTAACCATGTCAATCACAGCATCCGCGACCCCTTCACCCCCATCCATGTCACATCCTGCATCCACAACTTCCGTTTCCATGGTATACCCTGCATCCACGTCCCCAGTATCCCCACACGTCACACCCTGCAGTCGTGCCTCTCTATCCCTTCACACGTATGCCGATACATGTAGCACCCTGCGTACATGCCTCCTCTCCTCCCGCCCCCCCCCCCCCCCCCCCCCCCCCCCCCCAAGTTCGACATGTATCCATGCTTACCCCCCCCCCCCCCCTCCGCCAAATTCACCCATGTCAAGCCCTGCTTACACGCTCCTTCCTTCGCAGTACGCCCATCCACACCCCCGACCCCCTTACACCCATACATTTCACGCGCTGCATCCGTCCTCTCCCCTCCAGTTCGCCCAGCCATTTCATACCTGTATCCTTGCCCACCTTCCTCGCTCGCCCATGTCAAACCCTGCTATTGCTCCCCACCTGCCTCAATACACCCACCATGTCACGCCATGCATTCGCACCCTTCTGCTCCAATAAACTCACCGTTTCACGCCCTTCATCTGGCCCTATGCCCCAATAAGACATCCATGTCACACCCTTCATCCAGCCCCTATGGCCCAATAACAGACCCATGTCACGCCCTTCATCCAGCCCCTATGGCCCAATAACAGACCCATGTCACGCCCTTCATCCAGCCCCTAAGGCCCAATAACAGACCCATGTCACGCCCTTCATCCAGCCCCTATGGCCCAATAACAGACCCATGTCACGCCCTTCATCCAGCCCCTATGCCCAATGCCCCAATAACGGACCCATGTCACGCCCTTCATCCAGCCCCTATGGCCCAATAACAGACCCATGTCACGCCCTTCATCCAGCCCCTATGGCCCAATAACGGACCCATGTCACGCCCTCATCATCCAGCCCCTGGCCCAATAACAGACCTACGTCACGCCCTTCATCCAGCCCCTATGGCCCAATAATAGATCCATGTCACGCCCTTCATCCGCGCCCCCTATGCTCAATACGTCCACCTTGTCACGCCCGTCATCTGCGTCCCTTCTGCCCCAATACGCTCACCATGTCACGTCCTGCATCCACTCCCTCTGCCTCAATAAGACGCCCACGTCGCACCCTTCATCTGCCCCCCCCCCCCCCCCCAATACGCCCACCATGCCAAGCCCTTTATCCACACCCCCTCTGCCCCAATACACTCACCATGCCAAGCCCTTTATCCACACCCCCTCTGCCCCAATACACTCACCATGCCAAGCCCTTTATCCACCTCCCCTCTGCCCCATTACACCCACCATGTCACGCCCTTTATCCACACCCCCTCTGCCAATATACGCCCACCAACGTCACACCTTCATCCGCACATGCTTTCTTCCGTGTGACGCCATGCATTGTCACCCCTCTATCCCAATATGCCCATCTGCATCCCTTCTTTCTTCGACGCCCCCTGTACGCTCATCCTACCCTGCCCTGAAATCTCCACTCTCTTGTGTCACGCCCTGAAACCCACGCCTCCCAAACCTCAACCCATGTCAGGCCCCAAAATCAGTGCACCCTTGACGCTCATTCATGTCTCCCCCCCCCCCCCCCACCGCCACCCCTCTCCTCCTCTTTGCCCCCATCCAGGTCAGGCGCGGAAATCTGCGCCCACACCACACCCTCATTTCCAAACGTGTCACGCCCTGAATTTTGCGCCCCCCCCCCCCCCCCCCCTCAAAAAACCCCCCAATCTTGTTACATCCTGCATCCACACCCCATGTCAATCCTTGTATCTTCATCTCGCCTTCCTCCCCCCTCCCATGCCAAACCCTGAAATCCGTGCTCCCTGCACCCCCCCCCCCCCCTCCACTCATGTAACACTCTACAGCTGCACTTCCTCCACGTCCCCCCGACCATCCGCATCTCCACCCATGTTATACGCTGTGTCCCCGTCCTTTATATCCACTGCCATGTTGTACGCTGCAGCCGTGAGCCCATACCCATAGCGTAGCCTGCATCCGCGCCCCACTCTTCCCACACGTCAAACCTGTATTCGCTTCTCCCCACCCCACCACCACTCCCCATCCGTGTCACGACCAGCATCCGCGCCCCTTGTACCCCCACCCACGTCACGCCCCGCATCTGTGTATCACCGTACGCCCGCCGAATGAACGAATGAATGAATGAACAACCGACTGAACGAACGAATGAATGAACAACGGACCGACCGAACGAACGAATGAATGACTGAGAGCAACCGACTAACCGACCGAACGAACGAACAATTGATAGGTAACCGACTGAACAAACGAATGACTGAACGACCGACTGACTGAACGAATGACTGACTAAATGACCGACTGAATGGCTGAACGACCGACTGACCAATAGAACGAATGAATGACTAAAGGACCAACTGAACGATCGAATTATGTCTGAACGACCGTCTGACCGATTGACTGACTGAACGAGCGACCGACCGAATAAATTTACTGATGAATGACTGAACGACGAACTGAACGAATGAATAAACAAAACGAGCGACGGATCGACTGACCGACGGAACAAACGCACACGAGAAAAAAAAATGCAACAACGAACGAACGAACAATCAAACGAATGTCCGAAAGAAAGGGAATGAAGGAAAGAAAGAAGAAAATAACAGTACGAAAAAAAAACATTGGTTTTTTTTTTGTTATGCGGCAACCAATGATGGAATCTCACACAGCAGTGTGTAATCCAGCCTGTGTCAACTGGTAGTGCGCACGGGGGTCTTGGTGACCTCGTTACCGCGCGGGATAAAAAGTGCAAAGTTGCGTTAACTGTGCCTGTTTTGCATCAAGCTTGCTGGCGACACAAGATGTGTAAAATGAAAAATTCTTTTTTCCCGTGCAAGAGCAGTCTCTCAAGTGAGTTTTATGCCCCTTCTTTTGGCTGTTTAAGCGCGGGGTTGGTTACTGTCAGCCCTTTTCTCACCATGCCACCACGAAGAAAACTTAGCACCTTGACAAAACCAGGGCGATTGCGTGGATACAAGATGGCATTGCAAAGGCTGAAGTGGCGCGACGACTTGGTGTGCATCATTCAGTTATTGTTAGACTGAATCAGCGTTTTAGGGCGACCAACAGCGTTTGAAGAGGCCACGGTCAGGTCGGCCTAGGCAGACTACTCCCAGAGAAGATCGTTTCATCGAGAGGCAGGCCCTATTGCAGCGGGATACCACTTCCACCAGCATCCAAAGGCAGCTTCGTATGGCAAATAACACCATCCTCAGCCGTCAAGCCATACGAAACCGTCTTCACCACTTCGGCCTCAGATCACGTCGCCCAGCTGTTCGACCACGACTGCTAGCAGCCCATAGGCTGGCTCGCCGAGCTTTCTGCCATCGTCATGTGAGATGGAACCAACAACAGTGGTCCCAGGTCCTCTTTTCAGATGAGTCGCGGTTTAGTCTTGAACACAATGACGGCCGAACTAGAGTTTGGAGGCGTGTTGGTGAACGTTACATTGATGCAGCTGTTCGCCAGACCACCAGGGCCTTTGGGGGAGGATCTGTTATGGTATGGGGGGTGCCTTCAGCCTCCACCACAGACACCACTCTACCATATTGATGGAAACCTCACAGGCATCCGCTATCGGGATGAAATCCTGGCGCCTTTCGTTGTTCGACCATGCAACGGATAGGACCCATGGCAGTCTTCCAAGACGACAATGCTCGGCCACATAGGGCCCGGGTGGCCGAAAACTTCATTGTGCAGGCCGGCATCAACAGGATGATCTTCCCGGCGTATAGTCCCGACCTCAATCCCATCGAGCATATGTGGGATGAGTTGGGGAGACGTGTGAAGGAGAACCATCCACCCTCCCAGAGACCGCCAGGATCTCTTCCAAATGCTGCAACTGGAATGGCAGAGAATCCCTCAGAGGGTCATCAGAAACTGGTCAACTCGATGAGGAGTCGCTGCGTGGAATGTCTCGCCAATGGCGGTGGCCACACCCACTATTGAAATGATTTTGTGAACTGAACAGATTTTGCGAACTTTGATTTCGACCCATCCTCTGTTTAATTGTCTGTAAATCAACAACCGTTCATCGATCCCAATGAAATTCAATGTACGTTGGAACAAGATAATGAATTAAATCTGTTCCCAATTTCAAAATCGTGGCTTTTATATTTTGGAAATTAAGTGGGATGCAGGCAAGTGTTCGTTGCTGACTTTAATGACAGTGTGTGTGTGTGTGTGTGTGTGTGTGTGTGTGTGTGTGTGTGTGTGCGTGCGTGCGTGCGTGCGTGTGTGTGTGTGTGTGTGTGTGTGCGTGTGCGTATGTGTGCATGTGTGTGCGCGGGCGCGCGCGCGCGCGTGTGTGTGTGTGTGTGTGCGTGCACGCGCGCTCCTGTGTGAGTATGTGAGCGTGCGCGAACGGACGAACATCAGCGTTTTGTTTTGAGTTCATGCGTGCACATATGTGTGAGTGCGCGCGCGCGCACGTAGTGTGTGCAAATACAGGTTGAATGTTAACAAGTGATAGTGTATTTGATCTTGAGTGTAAATGCGTGTCTGACATTTGTGTTAATGTAATTTCTTCAGCAATTTCGCACGCACGCACGAAAATTGACAGTTTCAAATTTCTGGAAAAATCAGTGTATAAATCTCGACCGGTTCGTAGAGTGGTCCAGATACTAGATCCAATACGCATATATGAATATCTCTTTATGTATCTAGCTGTCTATCTAGAAATATATGTATACGTATTATAGCGCCCATCCTAACAACGTAGTCTACAGGGCCTTTGCAAGTTTTACAGAATAACATCTAACACACACACACACACACACACACACACACACACACACACACACTTCTGCGTTCACGAGTCATAAACACATGCATGCTTTCTCTTTCTCGCTCTCTCACTCTCTGTCACACACACACACACACACCACACACACACGAACACGCGCACAGTATACACAAACGTAAGTGTGTCCGGGTGTATTTGTGTGCCTGATTTTGCGCGCGCGCGCGCGCGCGCGCGCGCGCGCGTGTGTGTGTGTGTGTGTGTGTGTGTGTGTGTGTGTGTGTGTGCGCGCCTTGCGTGTGAACGTAGCCGTGTATGTACAAGTATATGTGAGCATATACGTGTATCCATTTAGTTATTTGAATGAAATGGCTGATCAGATCATATAAATGATAGTTAATTACAAGACAAAAATTACCTCTAAATCAAATAAACTTGAAAAAAAAAGCATAAAATTATAGACAGAAAACAGGATTGGATGAAAAAAAAAAAGTAAAACAGAAAAAAGGCTAAAATAAGTATAAAAACGATTCTTAACTGTGTGTTCTAAACACTTTCCCATTGCATCTTCTTTTTGATACTTCCTCGCACTCTCTCTCTCTCTCTCTCTCACACACACACACACACACACACACACACACACACACACACACACACACACACACTGTTGTTTTTCTCTTTCAGCCATGTTATCTGCCTTTGTCATTTGTTTTGCTTCTCTGTCTGTCTGTCTCTCTCTCTCTCTTTCTTTCTCTCGGAGAGAGAGAGAGAGATGATGATGGTGATGATGATGATGATAGAGTGAGATGACGACGATGATGATGATGATAATGTTGGGTGATGATGAGGAGGAGGAGGAGGTAGAGGAGAATGGAACGAGAGGAAGACGCCTCGAGAACTATGACAGACGAGATGGCATGAGCAGAATGGGAGGAAGACAGAAGGGATGTGCAAAACGTAAAACCGATGAACTGTGGACTGCAGAAAAAGAGGAGAACGTGGTAATGAATAACGGTTGAGAAGAGAGACGACGACGACAACTGGAAGAGAATCAATGATGGACCGGAGGGGAAAAAAGAGAACGCCCGAACGATAAATGAATGATGGGACTGGGAGAAAAGTAAAGATCGTGAAAATGAGGACTGTGCAGAGAACTCGGGAACGATGAATGATTAACGGCAGAACGTTTTGCATGACAAATGGCGGACAGAATGAGAATAGAGAGAACGTGGTGACTGTGAATGGCAGACAGGATGGGAAAGAAGAAGGCAAGTGTGATGAATGATGACGAGGAATGAGGAATGGGATAGGAAAGGAGAAGGCAAGTGTGATGAATGATGACGAGGAAGGAGGAATGGGATAGGAAAGGAGAATGCAAGTGTGATGAATGATGACGAGGAATGAGGGAAAGGAGAAGGCAAGTTTGATGAATCATGACGAGGAATGAGGAGTGGCCATGTGATGAAAATGAATGACAGACGGAATGAGGAGAGAGGAGGATGCTAATGGTGAATGTCAGACGGGATGAAAATAAGATCGTTAACACTTTAATTAAAGTCAGCGCCACTTAGGACAAAGACATTGATTGTCTCGTGCAAAAAGAAATCATAAGACGACGGAGGAACTTTGACTTTGAGCTCTATACAGAGCAAAAGAGATCCAAGCGTGCTGACTATTCAGGATTCAGCAAATTGAGATGACTTTCCAACACTCTGTCGAAGAAGTCGTAGTAGAAGTAAAGTCGCTGAAACACGGCAAGGCTGAATGCACTGACAACATCGCTCAGAAGACTTGAATATGGCGGAAAGGCAGTAACTGATATATTAACTGCCATCTGCAACAAACTCTGGCACACTGGCGAGTGGCTAACGCCAAAGAGACTCGATCACTCATCGTCACACTTCCAAAGACAGGCAATCCTCAACACTGCCAGAACAACCGCAAGATCACTTAGATTAGTAATGTAAGCAATGTAATGTTTGAAGTATTTCTGAACAGATCATAGTTGCAAACAGGCACCGCTCTATCTGAAAGGCTGAAGTATCATCGAACAGATCTTTAACCTTTCGCCATAAACTCCTGCAACACCAGGAGGAGTTCTGTCGTGTCCCCACAGACTTCAATGTTGGCGTTTGACAGAATCTGTCAAGAGATGCTACGCTGTTATGAAGAAATTTGATTTCGGGACAAAGTTTTAATCAACATCCACCGTATGTACGTAAAGTGACCAGTGCAGTACTCAAAAAGGGCGCGACTGGAAAGTGGTCCCCATATCAGCTAGGATTCGTCAGGGCCCCTTTACTCTCCACTACTTTTCAACATAGTCCTGGAATGCATCATGAATGATCCACTTGAAGATCATGTCAACACACTCAGCACTGCAAGAACTGTCACGAACCTTCACTTTGCAGATAACTTCAATGGCCTGGCAGGCACTGAACAGGAACTAAATAATTTGTAAAAACACTGAAAGAAACATCTGCGAGACATACCATGGATATCAACACCAAGAAGACTAAGCTAATGGCCAGCCACAACGCCACCTCCAGTACCGATATAGCCACAGACAGAAGCGAGGAACTGTTCAACAGTTCACATATCTGGGATTTATTTTCAGCGGGTTTAGGATTTCAATCCAACACCCTCTCAAGAGCAGCGAAGACATCAGTTCTGTCCAGACTGAACCCTGTATGGAGAGACAATAACATCTCAGTGAAACACAGATCGGGCTCCTACATGCACGGGTTATTTTTTTTCCTATAAGCACACGCGACATGGACCTGGAAGAAAGAACCCAAGCACAGAAATGAAGAGTCACTGGAATACATACGTTAGATATACTGATTATATATCACAACTGAACAAGTGTGCCGGACTATAAAACACACACACACACACACACACACACACACACACACACACACACACACACATCGGGCCATGCGAAGATTTGCTGACACCAGCAAAGCAAAGAAACTAAGGTGGCATTGTCATGAAGATCCAAACGGCCCTGCTAGAATAATCCTCCAGGAAAGTGTTGAAGCAGCGAGACCAAGGGGAAGGAGACGATGGACTGACAACACTGATGAAGGGACAGGGAAACCATCTGTAGAACCTAAGGCCTCTGAGCATAATCAACAGAATTGGAGAATGTGGTGAACACTTCTTCAGTGCCATGACAGAACTGGAGGAATGTGGTGAACACTTCTTCAGTGCCAGGACAGAACTGGAGGAATGTGGTGGACACTTCTTCAGTGCCAGGACAGAACTGGAGGAATGTGGTGGACACTTCTTCAGTGCCATGACAGAACTGGAGGAATGTGGTGGACACTTCTTCAGTGCCAGGACAGAACTGGAGGAATGTGGTGGACACTTCTTCAGTGCCAGGACAGAACTGGAGGAATGTGGTGGACACTTCAGTGCCATGACAGAACTGGAGGAATGTGGTGGACACTTCTTCAGTGCCAGGACAGAACTGGAGGAATGTGGTGGACACTTCAGTGCCAGGACAGAACTGGAGGAATGTGGTGGACACTTCAGTGCCATGACAGAACTGGAGGAATGTGGTGGACACTTCAGTGCCATGACAGAACTGGAGGAATGTGGTGGACACTTCAGTGCCATGACAGAACTGGAGGAATGTGTGTGGACACTTCAGTGCCATGACAGAACTGGAGGAATGTGGTGGACACTTCAGTGCCATGACAGAACTGGAGGAATGTGGTGGACACTTCTTCAGTGCCATGACAGAACTGGAGGAATGTGGTGAACACTTCTTCAGTGCCAGGACAGAACTGGAGGAATGTGGTGGACACTTCTTCAGTGCCAGGACAGAACTGGAGGAATGTGGTGGACACTTCAGTGCCATGACAGAACTGGAGGAATGTGGTGGACACTTCAGTGCCATGACAGAACTGGAGGAATGTGGTGGACACTTCAGTGCCATGACAGAACTGGAGGAATGTGGTGGACACTTCAGTGCCATGACAGAACTGGAGGAATGTGGTGGACACTTCTTCAGTGCCATGACAGAACTGGAGGAATGTGGTGGACACTTCAGTGCCATGACAGAACTGGAGGAATGTGGTGGACACTTCTTCAGTGCCAGGACAGAACTGGAGGAATGTGGTGGACACTTCAGTGCCAGGACAGAACTGGAGGAATGTGGTGGACACTTCTTCAGTGCCATGACAGAACTGGAGGAATGTGGTGGACACTTCTTCAGTGCCATGACAGAACTGGAGGAATGTGGTGAACACTTCTTCAGTGCCAGGACAGAACTGGAGGAATGTGGTGGACACTTCTTCAGTGCCAGGACAGAACTGGAGGAATGTGGTGAACACTTCTTCAGTGCCATGACAGAACTGGAGGAATGTGGTGAACACTTCTTCAGTGCCATGACAGAACTGGAGGAACGTGGTGGACACTTCTTCAGTGCCAGGACAGAACTGGAGGAGTGTGGTGGACACTTCAGTGCCATGACAGAACTGGAGGAATGTGGTGAACACTTCTTCAGTGCCATGACAGAACTGGGAATGTGGTGAACACTTCTTCAGTGCCATGACAGAACTGGAGGAATGTGGTGAACACTTCTTCAGTGCCGTGACAGAACTGGAGGAATGTGGTGAACACTTCTTCAGTGCCATGACAGAACTGGAGGAATGTGGTGAACACTTCTTCAGTGCCATGACAGAACTGGAGGAATGTGGTGGACACTTCTTCAGTGCCAGGACAGAACTGGAGGAATGTGGTGGTGGACACTTCTTCAGTGCCAGGACAGAACTGGAGGAATGTGGTGGACACTTCAGTGCCAGGACAGAACTGGAGGAATGTGGTGGACACTTCTTCGGTGCCATGACAGAACTGGAGGAATGTGGTGAACACTTCTTCGGTGCCATGACAGAACTGGAGGAATGTGGTGAACACTTCTTCAGTGCCATGACAGAATTGGAGGAATGTGGTGAACATTTCTTCAGTGCCACGCCCCAACCATTTCACACGGACCTGGGAAAAAGAAACAGATATTAGTGATACCAAGACAACATTATTTTTGTATTTCAAATGACTTTTTAATGCAGAACGTGTGCGTGAATCTAGGATTGTGCCATCTGTCAGCATGTTTCTAATAATTTGGATACACAGCTTTCAAATGTTCTTGAGTGTCAAAATATAAAATGTTCACGTTATCATCTTTATCAGCTAATAAAATGTTAATCTTTTCACCTGTCGTCAGTGAAATATAATTATTATCAAATCTGACCTGCCGGTTCTCTTAGTGAGGTATGATAGGCACTGTTAGACCCGATGTAATAGATGAAATAGATGAAAGAACACAATTGTTTTGTTTTTGTTTTACAATTCGTTTCTACAATTTACAACTGGCTGACGAGACATAGCGTGTGTCTAGCTCTTTTCAGGTACTCGTTACCAGAGCCTAACAATACTTTCTCTGTTTCTGAATTCATGAACAAAGACTTCAAATAAAAACGATTAGCCTTTGACAACTTACCTTATTCTGAAAAAAGCTGTTAAGCCAGCTTCATGGTATGAATTCAACATATTTGTATGTATCAGATTGCTAAGAACTAATTTAACAGCTCTGCTGTCTGTAGATTGTACTTCATTCAACAAGCTATGCAAGGTTAAAAAGTAAACTTATTCATACATCAATTTTTGATCGGACGAGGCTAGTGACTGTGGTAACGGAGGTTTATTGTTGTTGTATGTACCTTGATCCCATGGCTAAGCATCAACTGCTGTCAAAACTTTCGACCTTTTCCTTGCTGTCATTATCAAATTCTCAACTGCCTATGTAATTTCTTGTCAAATGAGGATCCCAAAACTTCGTCTAGTGAAAGTTGCGAAGTTTTGCCATGTACACTTAATGTTGTGGCAATAATGTCGGATTCTCCCCGTAAAAAAAAAAAAAAATCATTATTAGTGTTTTCTGTCCTGAATGTCAGCCCATGTCACTCCATGAAAAAGTTAAATGTATTTATATCCAGGTAATAAATGTCTTGTGCTTAATTCATTTTCTCTCGTCTTCTTAAATTTGCATTTCTCTTAATGAAAATATCGTCTGAATATTACACCGTATGTCATTTTTTCTTTTGATGATCGGTCGTACGTAGGAATAGCACGCACAGCATAAGCAATAATGGCACACTGAAGGGTATGGATATTCTGAAAAGATGACTAGGTATTTCCGACGCTCACACATTCAGGTTCAGATTAACAGAAATTGCTGATACAAAACTTCGCTTATTCTACTAATTTTCACATTTTAGAGCAGTTTTGCAAGTTATTTGTTATTGTACACTTTAAATGATAAATAGGACAATTTATTATTATAACTCAGTTTAGAAAATAGTAAAAGCAAGGTTTATGATCGTCAAAGTCAATGCCACAAAACATTAAAGCATCATCCGCGAATAATAGTAAACACAAGAGAAAAAGGTATAAGTACACAGAGAGAGAGAGAGAGAGAGAGAGAGAGAGAGAGAGAGAGAGGAGGGGAGAGAGAGGAACACCGCGATCTACACCAAGTGAAGCCGTATTCCCAGCAATGTGCAAAAAACTACATGAAAAAATGTGATCGAAACCTGTTTGACAACGTCAATCAAAAACAGTACAACTGGTCAAAACAACACAAACGTGTTTCATTCGACGCCTCTCCATACCCATCTTTTCCCCTATCCTTTGGCTCCTCCATAAACACATCAATTGACATGGCTGCTCGAAAGAGTCAACTCACTCGCTGCCCCCTTCCACCCCCCCGTCCCGCGCACATAAAAACACAAAAAAACACGAGCGCCCGCGCACACACATACAATGCCCGCACACACGCACGCACGCACGCGCGCCCGAACACACACACACACACACACACACAGAATAATGCGAGTAGGCACACACACACACACACACACACACACACACACACACACACACACAAGCGCAAGCGCGCGCACTCACACGACTATACATGCGCGAGCACTAAACATAACCATGCGCGCCCGCACGCAGAACACACATCTCACACAGACAGACACGCGCACACAAAACACACAACGCGCTCACAAAACACACACACACACACACACACGCGCTCGCGTCTGCACATGTATATATACAACCACACGTGCGTGCACGCACACATATTCATATTCAAGCACACGCGCGCGCACGCTAGACGTACTACCCCCCCCCCCCCACACACACACACACACACAGAGGCATGCACACACACACACACACACACACACACACACACACACACACACACACACACACACACACACACACACAGAGGCACGCACGCGCTCGCTCGCACACACACACATACACACACACACACACATACACACACACACACTCTCCACACCACACACCTCACCTCACCTCACACTCACACACACACACACACACACACACACACGCGCGCGCGCGCGCGCACGTATCCTCAGTGGAAGCCAGTACAGAGTGTGGAACGTCACCACTTACCTGGGCTCGAGTTTGCAGCATAATTTTGAATTGATTGGACTTTCTGGAGTCAAGAAATATGGCTAACCTTTTTCTTTTCGGGTTTATTATCTTGTTTGTGCATCAGCCTTTTTTCTTTAGGGGCCTGATGTATTATAAATACTTTTTCCCAGGAGTTTTTTTAAAACGATCTTCTGGCATTTTAACAATAAATACAATTCCAGCAACACTCTTACGCGAAAAGAAAGACTTCAAATGTCTGTTAAATTCCTCGTATGTAATAAAAGAATTTGGACTTTGATGAACAGATTATAGTCTCATCTTCCTTTCTTCAACTCTTGATATCAGAAGTGAGGCTTGACTATAAATTGCTCTCCAAGAGTGTCTTACAAACGTCTATGCTCTGTCAAAAGATGTGATGCTAACAATGCTTCCAAATTTAATAGGAAACAATGGCAGTTTCTTAATCATTACTCTTCTTTTATTTTTCCACACGTGCACATTTTTGAATTCGGATATTTCAGAATGATGAAAATCAGAAAATGGTACCATTCTGGTTTTAGCCACAACTTTGTTGCTGTGAATTAAGGTGAAAATGACGAATGACTGGCGGGAGAAGAATGTGAAAAGGATCAATGATGACCGGAGAAGAGCGTTAAAATGGTAAGTGACTAACTGGAGAATAACATGAAAACGATGAATAACCGACTGGAGACGAACCTGAAAACGATGAATGACTGACTGGAGAATAACATGAAAACGATGAATAACCGACTAGAGACGAACCTGAAAACGATGAATGACTGACTGGAGAAGAATAACATGAAAACAATGAATAACCGACTAGAGAGAACGAAAACCTGAAAACGATGACTGACTGACTGGAGAAGAACGTGAAAGCGCGAACGAATGACTGATGTCAGAGGAAAGTGACAATGACTGCTGACTGGAGGGGGGAATGGGAACAATAAATGGCTGATGGGACAAGAGCGTGAGAATGACGAATGATGAACAGGACATGATGGTAAGGTAAGGTAATGTTGCTTATAGCCCAGCCGACCTGAGAGGGCCACATCAGGCTGTCACCATGTTAAAATCAACTCAAGTCATTAAAAAACAAACAAAACAAAACAAAACAACAACAACAACTTTCACACATCTCTTTAAAAACACATCTAAAAACGCACCAGAAACTTCGTTAAAAATCTTTCTTCCGTAACGTCTTAAATCAGATGAAATATGTTATTCTCTTTCAGAAACCCAAAGATCACGGAACGGGACGCGAAGACACTGTGAGAATGATAAGAAAAGGGAAAATGATGAATAAAAGACGGGGAAAGGAGAGGAAGATGAAAGTGGGATGGGAGAAGAACGAGAGAACGATGAAAAAGAATTGTTCGGACGAGGTGATAAGAATGTGAAAGAAGGCATAATGGATAGGGTTACAACGGAACTTAAGAATAGTGAAGGAAGTATGAAAAGGAGAAAACGTGAACGATGAATAACAGACAATTATAAATGAAAGGTGGGATGAGTTGCCATTACATCCATGAAGGAGAGGAGGAGAGGGGAATGTGAAAATGATGTACGGTGGACAGGACAGTAGCATGAGAAGGTTCAGAAGAGTGAAAAGACGAGAGGAGCATGAGAGCGAACGATTCAACTATATAACAATAGAACAGCCTGAGAATGATCCAGTGATGGACAAACTGGGGAAAAATGAAACGAGAGAACAATACTTTTTTCACGAGGTGAAAGGAAGAAAAAGTGAAAATCATGAACAGGAGACGGGACACGAAGAGAGGGAGCTCTAGAGAAAAAAAAGCGACAGGACGATAGACTACATAAAATAAAGATATTGTCAGAATGATTCAATAAAGGAAGAAATAGATGAAGTGATGACGAGAAAGATGGACGACGTGAGGAGATAAAAACACGAAATGGACCAGATGAATAGAGGAGAACGTGAAGACGATGTATAATGGACGGAGGAAGACGTAAGAAATGTCAGTGGTGGATAGGACTAGAAGTAGCGAATGATAGACAGGATTAGAAGAATGCGAAGATGTTAACGGAAGGAATGGTTTATGAAGGACAAGAACAAGAGAACGTAAGTATGATGAAGGAAGGAAAGAAAGAACGTGGATAACAGATACAATGAAAACAAGAAACCGCGAAGGTTATGACTAAATGACAAGAACGAGAACATGGTGCATGACTGACGGGACTAGAACACGATTAGGATGAGCGGATTGAAAACAAAGCGCGAGAATGACGAAAAAGAGGGACAACAGGAGAAGGAAAAGGGGTCAATAACGGACGGAAGAAATCCTAAAGAATGGTGAAAGGAGAAAAGAAGAACGTGATAATGATGAAAGAAAGATGGGGAAGAAGAACGAACGTGAAAATGTTGAAAAAGTTACGGGAGACTAACATGTGAGTGACGAAGGGCCGTTGGATGTGACGGCAAGAGACTGAGGACGGCGCATCTGGCCCCGATTGGAAGAAAAACAGGCAAACGCGAAAATGATAAAAGGATGAACAAAAGGAGAGTAAGAAGAATCATGATCGATTAAAGCATCAGCATCATGAATGAGGGGGAGGATTAAAAGATAAAGTGATATCTAGGAACGAAAGGTGAAAAGAAGGAAGTGAGAATGATAGATGATGTATGGAAGGTGACGGACAGAATTGTGGATGGGAATATATCGTGAGAACGACGAAGGACGGGATAAGAAGGAAATGAAGAAAGGAGTGTAAGGCAATAGATTAATGAACACTAGACAGCGTGGGAATGGCGCAGTGATGGCCGGAATAAAAGAAAGGAAACAAGGGAAAGATGAGTGTTTACAAAAAAAGAGAAAAGGAGAGGTGAGAATGATGAAGAGGAAACTGAAGAAGGGAGATAAGAGGGAGGAACGTGGAAAGTATATGAAAATCGGACATCGTAAGAGTTATCTAAAGATGAATGGAATGAGAACAGAACCAGAAAAAGATGAATGCTGGATGCGATCAGAAAAGAAGAATGAAAGAATGACGAATGACAGACGAAATTAGAGAAGAGAACGTGGGAATGGTGAAAAGCGAACATGATGAAGAGGATGACGCAAAAATGATGAATGTTGAAAGAAGGGAAACGTAAAAATGATGAATGTTGGACCTGCGGGAAAGTGTGAACGACTAATATCGGACAGGAAAAACGTGAGACAGACTGGGAAAACGTGATGATAATAAAGCATTTTGGAGAGCGGGGGGAAACGTGAGAATGATGAATGTCAGACGAGCAAAACATGAGAATAATGAATGTTCGATCAGGGAAAAGGCGAAAATAATGAATGTTGGATAGAGGAAAAGGTAAAATAATGAATGTTGGACTGAGGCAAACGTGAACATGATGAATGTTGGATGGAGGAAACGTGAATACGAGAACTAGAAGTGTTGAACTGCGGAAAAACGTGAAAATGAGGAATGTTGGACTGGGCAAACAGGCAAGTATGATGAATGTTGGACTGCGGAAAAAACATGAAAATGAGGAATGTTGGACTGGGCAAACACGCAAGTATGATGAATGCTGGACTGCGGAAAAACGTGAAAATGAGGAATGTTGGACTGCTGCGAAAAAACGTGAAAATGAGGAATGTTGGACTGGGCAAAAGGGCAAGTATGATGAATGGACTGCGGGGACTTGAGAGGGGTGGGGGTTTGGAGTGGGGAGGTGAAACGCGAGAATGGTGATGCTGGACGGGAGAAAACCAAGGCAATAATGAACGTTGGACTGGAGGGGAAAGAGAAGAACACAGAACAGTTGAGTAACAGATGGAAGGCTGGTGCCACGCCGGTGAACGAAGAACGGAGGAGGAAAGCGAAGGAGTGAAAAGGGCGTGAAGATGACGGCGATAACGAAAACAGGATGGCGACAGAGTAACAGTGGGCACAATCAGCACAGAATGAAACGGAGTGAGAAGACGGTAACGCGTTAATAATGAATGGTTGACACGATGAGATGAAGAGAACACAAAAACGCTGAGTGAAAGACGGGGACAGAACATGACAACAGTCAATGAAGAACAAGGTGAGAAGAAGAAGACATGAGAATGATCACAGATGAAAGGAACGGTAACTGAGCAACGTGGGAAAGATGAATGATGGACGAGTGACGATAAAAACAAAAAGTGAAACTGATTTTGATGCTTTGGAGGAGGAAAGGAGTTTTCAGAGAATGAATGATGGACTGGAGAAGAACATAAGAACGATAAATGACGGGCGAGATGGGAAGGGGAGAACTAGATGTAGTTGAATTTGGTCCGGCCATCCCCACTGTTCAATACCGCCGAAAGAGAAGGGGTTGTGACGGTAATGACTGTATTATAAGTTCGTAGCAATGCAGAATAATAGATCAGCAGTGCATGAATGAACTGTTTGTAGTACAGAAGAATAAAAAAAAAAAAGGGGGGGGGGGGGTGGACTTCAGGGCTTCAAAGGTCGGAGATGTCGTGGGAAAAGATCAAATATGACATAAGAGAATGAGGAATATGGAAACATGAATAATGAACAACAGCGGGTATGGCGTTAATGAATGGGCTAAAGAATAAAGGGGGGGGGGGGGGGGGGGGGGGGGGAGAAAGTAATGGGTCTCGGGTTCAGATCCATTAAATATGAAAAGAAGACATCTGCGGAGGAAAATGGAGAAACGACCACTGGACGGAGATGGAAACTGGTGGTGGTGTGTCCAATCCTCTCAGCACGTCTCAACATGTTAATGCCATAAAGTGAAGGGTCTCTGGAGAACATCAAGGATCAAACTTGAAAGGCAGGGAGTGGAGAGAAAACTGGACTGAAAAGTTCAATATTTCTGGTGTGAAAGAATGACAGTGAGAAGAAAGGAAGTAAAAAGAAAAAAAACACAAAAAGAGAGTTGTGATGAGCACCAGAAATTTAAAGTCTTGCCACTAAAAGTGATTAAGACTGAATGTATTTTTGGTACAAATTTTAGGTATGTATGTCACTGAGTGTGTGTGATGATGAAATATAAACGTTATACTAGCAATAAATTAAGTCCACCCCTACCCCATCCCCTTCTAGTCATTCCAGTTAGAAAACTTAACTATAAAGAATATAAAGAAAAAAATAAAACTGAAAAAAAAAGAAAAAAAAGAAATTAAAGATAAACACCAATTGAACTACTCAATAAACATTTACATACAGAATCTAGTGCAAAATAATCATTTAGTAAGCATGGTAAGAGTAATGGTGTCGATCCATCATTATAACAAGCAATGCCTGAACTTTTAAAAAGTTCTCTTGCTTTTGAACAGTGAATCAGTAAGTGATTGACACTAATAGGTTCACCACATACACATCTAATATTAGTACAATACTTTGTTTTAAATGAATTTAAACGTATCCTATGGATTAGACTTTCGACCTGCCTGGACGAGAAAATGACATGCTTGTATGACTTTTTCCCATTGCCTTTATCATTTTGTTTTGCACTCGAAGATTCTATTTCAGAACCACCAGACTTTCTCCCCAATTATTCTCCGATCCACCTTCAACACCCTCATCCTCCCTTTGAGACAGATTCCAACAAACCGACCCCCCTTGACAGACGACCCCCGACCCCCAGCAGCCCGAAGATCAACCCCCCCGCCCAATCCCACCCGCCATCAAACGGCGGTTCCGCGGACCCGCCCTCTTTGGCTCCCCCCTCGTCTCGGGACCAACACAGGGTGCCAGCTCTCCATGGTTCTAGAGGTCCATGACCCGACGTGAGCTGGCGATGGGTCAACCTGACCCACATGCATGCTTCTAGCAGTTATATGCCATCTTTCTTTATGCTATATAATATGGTAACAGCAGCCTTGTCCACGTAACAGGGCATTCACGAGTCATTAGGCGTATTTAATACCATCTGACTGCGCCATTGGCCGTGTTAACTGTGGATATCCCCCCCCCCCCTTAATTCGACGATTAATCAACTTTTTTTTTCAGTCCTCATTACAGGGCATTCACGAGTCATTAGGCGTATTTAATACCATCTGACTGCGCCATGGGCCCCGTTAGCCGTTTTCTAACCCCTGAATTCAATGATAACACTAATCTTTTTTAAGACCACGTAACAGGGCATTCACGAGTCATTAGACGTATTTAATACCATCTGACTGCGCCATTGGCCCCGTTTGCCGTTTTCTAACCCCTGAATTCAATAACAACACTAACCT